>JAODTR010069369.1:0-15924 GCA_025399935.1 Amblyopsis rosae | reverse complement strand
GAAGACCCAGGACTAGGTGGAGAGATTATATCTCCACACTGGCCTGGGAACATCTCGGGATCCCCCAGTCAGAGCTTTCTAATGTTGCTCGGGAAAGGGAGGTTTGGGTTCCCCTGCTGGAGCTGCTGCTCCCGCGACCCGACTCTGGATAAGCGGATGAAGATGGATGGCTGGATGGTGCGATCCAATATTTTCTTTCCCGATATCGATACAGATACCTGCTCTTTGAGTATTGGCCGATACGGAGTATACCGATCTGATCCCAGTGTTAAATTAAAGTGCATTCCTCACTGTGACTGAGGAAGAGACTGGGACTCATGTTATTTGCTTTAACATTGCTGTCCTAACTCTGTAAAACAAAATGTAACATGGGCTATAATGTAAGTACATATTACAATGTGGTCATTGATGGTATGCATTAGATTGGGTTAAGTGAAGTTGCAAAGTAAATGGCAGCCAATCATTATTTTAGGACTTAGTGTGGCCTGGGTAGGTTAGACATGGCTGATGCTTGACAGTAGACCTAAGAGTGTAAACTTTAATTTAATTGAATCAGCCCCATAGATTGGTTACAACCCAATTGTGACCGATACCGATCCAGCTATTTAAGACAGTATCGGATTGATTTCCAATCTCAGTATCGTATCGGTGCCATCCCTACTATATAGCAGCAAGGCATTTGGCACTACTACTGTTCTTTGCAACGGTTTCCAGTGGTTTTTAAAAGTAAAAAAAATAAATAAATAAATAAAAGACGATACAACATGGCCCTGACAGCCATATAGCCTATTTTGCATCATTCATCATTATTAATTCATAGTTAATGTGAAGATTAACACTATCCCCAATCTATTGTTAAAGATAACTAAAGTTCTTGTGTTTTGATACAAAACATAACAAAGAATCAAATAAAGCTTCAATGACCACATTAGTCTCAACAAGTTCATCGGTGTGATTGTTTTTCAAACACAAAATATGAGGCAAATACAACAAAAATGGAGACAGGGACAATCTTTAGATGGCAGTATTCAACCACTGTGAAACAACAACTCGGTAGAGAGAGAGAGAGAGAGAGAGAGAGAGAGAGAGAGAGAGAGAGAGAGAGAGAGAGAGAGAGAGAGAGAGAGAGAGAGTTTCTAAAAGGTCAATATAGCACGAAACCAATGCCCACTAATGTAAACATGATGACAAAATGGAATCTCTAATGGGCATAAATTCACAAAGAAAATATTAAAACGTGGACACAAATCTAAATAATCACTCATACTGCCACAGCAGGACATATTGTTTACATTTACAAATACAACACTGGGGGAAGATAGGACATTTTAATCATGTCATACGAGAATTGTTTCCCCCCCCCCGGCCCCAATATCAAATGTTTGGTGTGAAATTTAACACCCATTTGTAAGTACTGTATATAGCAAATAACAGTATCGCACATTCATATAGTGTTAAAACATGGACAGTAGGTGTGGGGAAAATCCCAAATAAGCACATTTATCCATGGACTCGCTCCCTCTCTGCGTTCCTGCAGCACCCTGCAATGTCTACTAACGCAGTCTTAGTGCTGCTACTAATGCTTCTTACACGCTCTGTTTCTGCTAAGGTCCATGACACTTACTTGAGAAAGACAACACAATCTGCCCATGTACAAATGGAGCACCTTAGTTATTGTCTAGAAGGTTAATCATCTTTAATATTCATTCAATTCTTTCTACATAAATCTGGTTAATCTCATCATTGAGGTGACCATGAGGATAGATATTGGCTGAATTTGACAAAATGTGTATGCGCTTATAATCACTGACTGTCCCTTTACAGTTACAGTCTTTTGTACAGTCAGAAGTTTGGACTTGACATGGATGTTGGTGCAAACAGGAAGGCACGCACACACGCACGCACACACACAAACAAGCATAACAGTATGCTATGTCAGTGATGTATGTTGCATTGGCCTGTGGCACAGCACCTCGATTCAAGTACAGTACAGATTACAGTGAGCATACTGTAAATCCCATCTGACTATAGTACATGCGCTATGCATGCGGGTATGTCTGTTACTATCTGTTTCACAGTCTTGGCAGAGCTGCAGGTGTCAAGCTAGATCGCATTAGAGCATCCCGTACGTCACGACACGGCACATTCTCTCGTCTAGTTTTTCTGATTCGCTCAGCTTCGATTTGTAGTTGGCAGAGAGAGAGAGAGAGAGAGAGAGAGAGAGAGAGAGAGAGAGAGAGAGAGAGAGAGAGAGAAAGAACCAGTAACTTTACAATGAAATCGCTCTTAGTTCCCAGTGGTTAGTGTCAGCCTCTTGCGTTCATTAGCACTAAGCAACTTGTGCTGAACGTCTGATACATATACCTCTGTGTGCTCGACCACACTATCGGGACGTGGAGTTGTAGATTTTCATTGGCTGCTAGGATTGTCACTGTCTGAATATGTGATTCCGTCACAATGCTAGTGCTGTGATTTATATTTCTTTTCATGCGTTTTAAGCAGTAGCTGTAGCCTACTAATTTAACAGACAGCCAACTTGTGTTGTTTGGTATTCACAACACATTCCTCACTATACTGTATGTATCTGATTTTAAAGTTATGCAATTGGTTGTTGTCCATGTCAATATAAATACTTTTCCTCTCCTAGACCCACCAAGTGGATGGGTCTTGACTCAGTTAGCCTGCATTGTATCCCAGACATCAGGGGCTCTCAAACTTTTCAGCTCGCAGCCCCCCAAAATAACAGTGCCAGGCTTGCAACCCCCTCTATCCCCAGAGGTGCTTGAAGAGTACAGCCATTTTATTTGACAGTGTTATAGGCTAGTGGCAGAATACATCAATGTAATGTATAAACTGTACAACTACTAACAATTATAGCTAAACTATGCCATTTCTAATCATTTTAAGTTATTTATTTTATTTTACATTATTTCATTTTTAAAATTTTGCCCCGCCTGTGTCTCGCCCCCCCTCACACACACACTTTGAGAACCAATAGTCTACTACAGTAGTAGTTACCTAGTTAATGTACTGTAGTTGCAGGCGTGTGGTGTCATGGTAACCTAGTTTATGTAGTGATGCAGTCAACCCTGTGTCCCAGACTTCACACAAGTAAAGGCTGGCTCTGCGATTAACTACAGTACAAACCTTGATTGTATTATAGCACCCCCAGATGCCAGAGTTCATTCCCCAGCACACTGTTACAGGAGCAGTAGAGAATGTGAACAACTCAGCACCAAGTTGAGAGAGCAAATAAATATTTTAAAAGGCATTTTTACTGCATTTGTTAGCGTAGCATACTGTAAACGACTTTCACTCAAAACACATGCAATTACATTGACAATTTATCATGTTATACAGAATTTGCCATATCCACCCAATGTGAGCCAATTAAATTAGACCCAAAGGCCATAATCCCAGCAAATGTATAATTGAATTGGCTTAGACCACACTAGTTTAATACAGTAGCAGACAAGAAAGTCTCACATATTTTAAAGAATCTCTTTACAGACATGTATCATTGCTGTATGAGTATTGACATTTTCAACTGAGGTTATTGTGGTGATTTTTAGATTATTTAACAGGCATGCAAACTGTACTATAAGTACTAGTAAAGCAATTGCAAAGATTATGGTCAGAGCCAATGGGCATGATTGGAAAAGATATAAGGCTCAGACAGTCTGGAAATATAATTTAATGGATGTGTTGTTTACCTATTCCAATTAAAAAAATAACCCAGAGCACAGATTTGGATTCATAAATTATTTAACAAAGTACAACAAAGTAAAGAGAGATATTGTATTGGAAAATGTGTTATATTATTATGCTTTTGACCCTGTTCTTAGTACAGTACAATTTCGACTTCAGCCTTAAAATTACAGAACAATGGTGAAACATTATTATTATTATTATATTATTAGTATTATACAGAATACCAATAATTTTCACAGTGAAGGTAAATTGTTGTACTATAAAGTGCAAATATCACAAATGTTCCCTCAAAGGTACAATCATGTCTTATTTTTTTTTGTACCTAACCATGAGTTCACTCAACAATGACAAGGACAAAATGCATATTGCTTTAATTCGCTCCAAGCTTGTGATTACTTATTGGTTGGATTATTTGAATCAGCAACACTGCCTTGATGGTCGCAGTGTCGCATCGCTCAGTATTGGCATACAATAGACCTCTAGTCTATTTCCACCAACTCTCATTGAAAATGGACCTTGTCTCCCTAGTTGGTCGATCCATGGTATGAATGCAGGCTTGTAGGGTGACACCCCAGTGCCAGGCGTTTATGTAGTGCACCTGAGCTGCTCCATCTCGTGCCTGTCTTCCCTGAGAGTGTACCCTACACCACGAGGGGGGGGGCAGGAGGAACAGAGTCATTCCTACGGGGAAGGGCGGTGCCCGGGCGTGACAAGGTCACCGGCATGGCAAGGCGTGAGGTCACGGGCACCTCCCCCGCCGGCTCTCGTGCCCCGACCTTGTCAGAGCCAGGCGTTGAACCGGCGATGCTCCGGCCAGCCCAGCGTGCAATGCACAGGGGGGAAGGGGTGGGGGTGGGTGGGTGGGGAAATAGGATTTCACCGTTGCCGCGGATATGGATGGAGCTAACGCACGCAGCAGGACTTTTCGGACTCAAACCTGCGTCCTCCATGTTTTATTTGTATTTGTCCGAGACTGACTCGCTCTCCCTCCCTCCCTCCCTCCCGTGTTCCTGGCAGGACAGCTGCCAGATATCCAGGTGCATCAAAATACCCTCCCCTGCCACACATACACACACACCTCTCTCCCCCCTCTCTCCCCCAACCTCGTCCCACCTTCAAATTAACCTTTAAATCAAAGACGAGGCCCTCTCCTCTCCACCGCTGGCTCACCCCCGTCTTGTCCTCTGGGTGAATTAATAAAACCTTAATTTCCTCATTAGCCCTGTCAAGTCATGCAGGAACTAATAGGGCGTACTTGGGCACACTGGAGGAGCGGCGCCTCACATACAAAAAATGTTCCGCTCCACAATTAGCTTGCTGGGAGACTATTAGTGGGTGAGGTGGGGTGAAGGGATGGGTTGGGCGGGTAGGGTGGGTGGATGGGGGGGAAGGGTGATGGGGTCTTTCTCCAAGTGAGCTATTTTGTTACCAAATCCCTGTTCCCCCAACACCAATCAGAAGGAGAGAAAGAAGATGGGGGGTGGAGAGATAATTACAGACGCACCTGAAGCTGGCAGGGCGTCTCACTTCCATTCACATGACATCACACATTACAATACTTTTACAACGACGCGGGACGGAGGTTTGCAGGCTTTGGCTAATGCCCTCCGTCACCAAACACGATAGGCGGGACCACCGGTCGTCAGCTAGCACTTTGTTTGAAAGAACAAACATAAAATGGTTAGGCTGACATGACACGTCTGTTCATTGTTTCACTGCAGTGGGGGAAAGCCTCTCAAAAAGAGTCACTGTAATAGTTGGAGGCAAGGCAAGGCAAAATTTCAAAAAATTAATTTATACTCAAGATTAACTGACATATAAATACATGTTTTCTTTAAAGAAAATTGTAATAATGAATCTAATGGAAACATTAAATCTTTAAAATGCAAATATATTTAACCCGCTAAAAAGCTTTTTATTTTTTTTACTTTAATTTGTATTACTTATTGTATTGCCAGTGTGCTTTTAAAGACATCTTGCCGAAGAGGGGTACCGCGGCCAGAAGCTAATGCTATGTGTGGGGCCTTGTTGGAAACCTTTGGAAATCCCAATGCCTCTTCCCCCCCTTCTCAAAGCACTAGCGCCTCCTATGGGGCGAAGGCCCCCAGCACGCTCTGTGCCCTGACCTCCCTAGCCAATCAGAGTCCTTCCAGGTGGCCGATGGGAGTCACGACACAAGCTGGCCAATTAATTAGCTAACCTTGGGCCGTGCTGAGTACGCTATTGTGGGTTTACGTGTTTTACATCGCGTCATTGTGTGAAGGTGAGCCTCCAAACTGTGTGTGATTATGGTGTTTGTGGAGTTTTGTTACATTTTTGTCTTACTAAAGCAGTTCCGTAAATAAAAGCAATGTACGGTACAGTATATTGCATACTGAGAATGGCTTTCATACTACATAACAGTATTCTAAAAGAACATTCGGTACTATACGGTACTATGTTTCTGTGAAGTATCTACTGCTGCTATTTTCAAAATACATTCATACACACAAACGCAACCTTATCAAAATTCTACCAAGCTAAATCTGGTCAACAAGCCATATATGTACATCCTGGCCTTAATGCGTGTGTTTTCCCCCCAAGAAACATTTGTTTGTGTGAACCACCAACAACCTTCCCCATCGTGGACATACAGTGCTCTTAGGAGACCTCACCTGAGACTGGATCTGGCTGGTCTAGCCTCTAAACCTTCCTGACAGCTCACATGGTGATTCAGGGCAATTGTGAGTCAGGCAGAAAAAGCAAAAACAATATTGGGAGTCAATGCTAGGCTTTAAAGTCAAGCCTCAGCTTCTGAAGTTTAAAAGCCGTAAAATGCCTGGATGCTTTTATTTCTGTTTCGTTTGACACCTTAGATTATTGGGGGGTGAAACCGTCATTGGCTTTGTCATTGGAGACACGGTGCCTTGGAAACAGATCACCATTTTGAGAATCAATTGTAAGACAGCAGAATATGTGGAAATATCCTCCTACGCCAATTATCATCCTTTGACCTCCTTGATGGTACAGCCTACACTTGACAATGATTTATTCCTGAAAGCTTTTCATTTATTTTATGACCTGAAAAACAATACAATAGGCTTGTCTTCCATGTGGGCTAGTATAGGCACGTTTCATTTGATTACACCATTGAATTGCCAAACAATTTTTGCTGACACAAACAAAAAATGTCATTATTCAGTTGCTATAGAATAGAAACTTGATCATTCTTTGACTGTTTGTTTGAATTACCGGGATTAAATTACCGGGATAAAATCCAAGGAGTCAACCTGGATGTGCAGTACAGTATTGGGGGACAGGATGGTCGAGTGGTCTGGGTGTTTGGCTCCCAGCCAGAAGGTTGTGGGTTTGAACCCTGGTGTTAACCTACCTGTAAAATGCCTAACTCCCTACCCCCCAACTGCTCCTGGTGGTTCATTATACCTTGCAAGGCAGTAATCACCAAATGGGTGAATGTGAGGTGATATACTGTAAAGTGCTTTGGATGAAAGCGCTATATAAAAAGCAGTCCATTTACCATTATTCAGGGATGAAATTAAGTTTCATTGCATTGCTGCTGCTTATCACATTGACAGAATGCGTGCTTGATTAGCAGGTGCATAACAGCACTCACAGTAAACATGTGAAGCGTCAGTTTGCGGTTTCACGTGACATGCGGGGACCACCGCTGCTGAATGTGGTGGAGAAACACCGCGGAGCGGCCTGCCTCTCTGTACCGAAACACAGCAAGACTGTGGGCTGCCAGCCTTCTTCAAAGACACAAGTTTGCATTAGAAGCATCAAAAGATTAATTTGTGTTGAGACTCCCATTCCTCCCCATTTCTCATCACCCGCTATTATTTATTTTTTTACCAAACCATTAATGCTACTTTGAAATCAGAAGATTCTTCTTCATAAATTCATAAATTTTCCCATTTTACACATCAAAGCCACCATGTGGGATGAGCTCTCCGCTTTTGTAATTAAAATAATTTGTTTTCACAGAACCACAAAAGGCGAGATGAAAACAGATGGCTACTGTAAGACTAACGCATCCACAGAAATTAAGTTCTCACACGGAGCATTACAAATACCTACTTCTCCTCTCCACAAGCCACGGGATTCAGCACGCGTTATAAACAACATCATGCACATATCGATGCGTGAGGAACCCTTTCTGTGCTTCATGGTGCTACAGCACACATCTCCTGGTGGGTTAATCTAAAGTAACGTACTGTATGTAAGCAAGTTAGGGCGATGAGCTTGTGACCATTGACGGCTATATCATGGATTCACTTGGCTCATATATATAACTTAGGCTTGTATGGATAACGTGTTCTAAAGCAAAATAGTGTGCTTTCCACACATAAGTTTGTCTACATTTATTTAATACCGTATATTTAAAGATAAAAATACATCAGTAAGCTTTGAAAATGTCTAGCATGCGTACACCTTTACAAGTATAAGGAAGTGGAGTACATATTCAGCCGCTAGCTTGCCTGTCTGTGTCTCAGCAACGCAACGTGACAATCTATCAAAACGCCAGCGAGGTTTCATGCCATCTGCGCTGCCCGCTCGCTTATCTCTGTGGCATTTTAGTGGGGGATATAACAGAGAATCAATTATGAGTACACAGATACGCAAAAGGTTTAGTCTGCAAAAGGGGATTCTTGACAGTTTGGTGATATGATGGAAGTAACTAAGCCACATACGTTTTTCTTCCAAAGCTAAAAATACAATCCCCTTTCAGCTAGCAGCTGCAAGCTGAGATAAAGAGAGTGGAAAAGCCTCCGCCGCCAGTAAGAGAATGTAGAATTAGAGTTGTGTGGAGGAACAGAGACAGAACAGGAACAGGCGTCATGGTTGGTTAATAGTTGGTGTCTTGCCATGTTACAGACAATATTGTACCTCATGCAATTATTCCATACCATAATGAGGTATTAAATCCAAAATTACAAACGGCATGACAATACTGTATTGTCTATATGCCTGCATTAATCAGTTGTACAGTATGCATGTTAGGGATACACAGCAGCATCTGAAATCGTTATTATATACAATGTATTTAAAAGTAAAAGCAATGTAATATACGTTAAGTATGGTAAGAATATGGGATTCATAATTCTTCAGTGCCCAGGCAGGTAACATCATGGAGCCCTTCAAGTTCCACATGAAAAGGAGACCTTGAAAGCTTAACAGCAGCTGTTGATACATGTACGTTGGGCTGCAAGCACTTCAAACGATACGGGATATGGGATGTAGTCAAATAGATTTGCAGTCAGACGGCACAATAGTGTGGGGCGTCTACGACTACAAGGTAAAGGCATAGGGGTTAGGCTTCGCTGCACTGCAACTGGCTTTGGATTAATAAAGCTTCTGATAAATAAGAGAAATGCTAATAGCAATCACGTCACAGGTGACGGCAATGCAATTGAAACATCAAAAGACAGCGTTTCAGAAAAACAGCTATTTGCTTGGGGCTGTGTGTCTATGGTGTACACGTTTGTATCTTGCAAACTTTGCTGTTGTGGCTTATTTCATAGATATTGTCATAGATATTCATTCAGAAGAATTTAAGTGAACATGGAGCACAGCGGCCCAGTGGATAGCACTGTGGCCTCACAGCAAGAAGGTTCCGGGTTTGAACCCTGGTTGTCCTGGCCATTCTGTGTGGAGTTTGCATGTTCTCTCTGTGTCTGTGTGGGTTTCCTCCGGGTGCTCTGGTTTCCCCCACTAACAAAAAAACATGTCAGGTTCACCCTCCAGCCAGTGCCATGTGACCACTGGTATCGACCAGGAATATGCACTGCCCACTGCTCCCTTGAGGGATGGGTTAAATGCAGAGAATGCATTTCACTGTATATGTGACAATAAATTCACCTTTAACCTCCAGTCACACATGTGTGCTTTCCGACATTTAACAGAACTTCAGCACCGGCACATCACACTGCCAGGATATCTCTGCCATTCAGTTGCTGTAGCGTTCAATATACTACACAGACTGGATCCACACTTAGTCGTAGCATAACCAGGAGCTCCAGGTCTCCGGGGCCAGCAAGCAAACTAGAAAACCTGACCCCCCACACCCACACAAACACCTATTGTTCCCGTAGCAGTGCCTTCCTATTAGGACTAGCACCACTCACCACAGGAACAGTGTATTTGTCTCTGCTCAACAACCCACCCAGGATTAACAGGACATAGCTGACACAGCTCGCCTTGTCAATAGCTGGGTTACATGGACACTTTATTGTCTTTCCAAATGGAATCTTTCCTATTTACAATTTCGGGTTACCTGTTTACATGGGATGTCACCTAATATGTTGCTTACATGCGTCATCGCAATTTATCGTAATTGACATTAAGCATGCACGCATTATCTTGCTAGCTCATAATGTAGCGTGCCCCACTATCAAATGGCTAAAACCGTCTACCTTTTAGTCGTAGGTATGTCAGAGAGTACGGCTCCAAATGACCTGCTCGTACTAACTCCCATTCACTTATTTGCGCGAGTCGCAATTTTGTCCAGAATTTAAAACCGTTCTTATAATACAGCCATGCTTTGTACATTGGATGTGCAAAATAGTTTACCGGAATCACACAAAAGGTAAGACCGGGCATTAGAAAACAACCAGGGTTTAACCGTTTATATGAGAATTCTTCTTTCAATTGGATCATGGAACGTGTTATACTACCCCTCTGCTTTGGAATGAAATTTCGATCAGGTTAGCTATTTCTCATCTGTTTGAGGTGTTTATATGCAGCATTTTCTTTCGGGTTGAGCTTTTAACCCGTTTCCAATTGGTATAGTAGGGTCCATGTAAACGCAGCTACTGTTAAGGTCACTGAACTCAATATACAGTATATGCTGCAGTCACTGAACTCTCTAACCACACCCAGACTGTGCAGTAGCCACAATTACAATTTGCTAATTTAGCTCACTGTTTTCCAATCCATTGTCGTGGGGACTCACTGCGCAAATGAACTTTGACGTTATCAGGCTTCTGCAGGGGTTGATAACGACCCATTCATTTGAATCAGGTGTGCTGGAGCAGGGAGACATCTAAAACATGCAGGGCAGCGGTACTGTGGGACTAGGATTGGGAGCACGCCGATTTAGCGGGCACATTGTATGTCGCTTTTTATCCAAAGCGACATACAATTAGTACCATTACATTTCTGATTAAGCATTACAAGAAACACACCCCCCACCCAGACCATCCTGCCCATTTAAAATGTATTATTGCATTCTCCTTTTCAGATGTCTGTGCAGAATGAGTTCGTCTACGGTTACTGTGCTGAGGCCAATATGAGAGCTTGTTTGCACACCAAATCCCCGCTGTACCAGAAGCCTCCCGTTGATCTATTTGTGGGGCCTCTATACGTTGATCCCGGCCAGGGGAGAGTGCTTCTTTAAATGGGGACAGACAAGCCGGTTTCCCCAACAACTGGCTCGGTTAGTACAGCCGCATCGTGTCCCACGTCTGTTTACCTGCTGCTGGTGTTACAGGGCCATATAGGGTGGGCCAGAGCACCCTCTGGCCTTTGGAGGTGTCTGTGGAAATCGATAGACAATTCACCCCTCCCCGGCTCCGGAGGCGCGGAAAGGGCAGGAGCGGGCCCTAGCGTCATACTTACATCAACCCACAAGGTGTGCTTGTGCGTGTGTGTGCATGTGCATGTGATTGTGTGTGTGATCATGTGTGTGTGTGTGTGTGTGTGTGTGTGTGTGTGTTTGTGTGTGTGTGTGCGTGTGTATGCGTGTGCATGCGTGTGTGCGCGCATGTGTGTTTGTGTGTGTGCGTGCGCATGCGTGTGTGTGTGTGATTGTGTGTGTGTGTGTGTGTCATTGCGTGTGTGTGATTGTGTGCGTGTGTGTGTGATTGCGTGTGTGTGTGTGTGTGCGTGTGTGTGTGATTGTGTGTGTGTGATTGTGTGCGTGTGTGTGTGGTTGTATATGTGTGATGGTGTGCGTGTGTGTTTGATTGTGTGCGTGTGTGTGTGGTTGTGCATGTGTGATGGTGTGCGTGTGTGTGTGTGCGTGTGTGTGGTTGTGTGTGTGTGATGGTGTGCGTGTGTGTGTGTGTGCCCCAGTGATGACAGATGGGAAAGGACACACATTAGCCTTCGGCGTGTCCCACGCAGCTTCCTGCAGGGTAATGGATTCACCTCCGTGCCATCATCGCATTCTATTAGGCCGCGGACAGAATCAATAGTTTGCTAAATGCAACAGAATCGTTCATCATAATAGGCCTTTCGGCCTCCACCTCTTTCTCCACCTGCTAACTTTGCTGCCTGTTTCGCCTCATAAGATTTAGAGGAAGATTCAGAATAACTGAGTCTCCATTTGCAAAAACACCCCCCAGAGGGAAAGAATGAGGCTTGATAGAGGAGAGGAGATGTGCTTTATCTTGTTTGCTAGCCACCTAGAGGTGCCAGGTCTGAATCAAAGGTGGAATTTGCACACTTTGGCAGCTAATCTTAACTGACACAAGCTATTCTTCTCACCGAACACAAGAACATTTTAATGCACATGAAAACCCAATATACCAGACTGGTCTGAGCCTGAGAGAAATGTGTCTGGCTGAGATAAGTTATTAATGCCACGAAGAACCGTGTAGATAAGTTTTGTATTTTCACCCAATCAAAGAAAACAACATTGTGTGGATAATTAAGGAATTGTGTTTAAATTAGTTTTTCTGCTCAATTAATTATTAATATAGAGAATTTTCAAATATAGCTACTTTTCATTTTTGTTACAGCTGTTGTGATGTTTGGAAAGTCAGTCTCTGCATATATATGTACACGGCATGTATATGTAATTACTCCTGTGCAAATTTAGCAATTATAGTTGTATTCATTTTATATGTAGAGCATTTAACCGACCCTTTCATCCATACTATAAGGTTTACAATACAGCAAGTACATTCGTCAATAGCCTGGTCATACAGCTGTCGGCGTAAGTTAACACTTGATTAATGACATCAGCATATCATCGGGGCTAAATTAGCTCCTAAAGCATCATATTAAACCATTACATACCAACATACCATAAATCCTGTAAACAAATTGCTAAAGATGCTTAAGCATAATTTAGTCAGAAATTACAAATTAATTTAAAAGGATACCAATAAAAATAATTACGGAATGAGCATGATCATAGAGAATATAATTCCACTTGCAAAGGTGGTGATCATTTTTGGTTAGATTATCAGATACAAAGCCCACATATCTATAATAGCAGTATCTACATCATTTATATGGACCAGGTCGTGCATGAATACAACCTAAGAAACAACATGGAGAAAGCTGGGGGCACAACCAAATGGACCTAGTCTTTATTCTGTTCATTCTTCTGGGAGGCTATAGCCTCTCTCTCTGCCAAGACGTGATTAATTGCAACAATGAAGCTCATTATGGAGATTAAGTAGGAGTTACGAGAGCATTATTGATCATTGTCCTTTAAATAACCTTATAGTTGCTTGTTTGTGCATCTCGGGTCAGTGTAATGCTGGAATGCTGTTCTAGGGGACACACATGTACCAAAAGATCGGACCTATACATATGGTCATTTGAACAGTTATTACTGCTTGCTACAGTTTTAACACATACTGTACTATATATGTGGAAGGATGATCATATGTGAAGAAACACGATGCTCTTAGTGTAGAAGGTAGTTAAGTCTGTATACTATAATTTCAAATACCACACAATATAATTAAACAATGGTGATTTATTTAAGTAAATACTTTTCTTTGGCCTATATTTAAATATCGCCTCTAAGACTACTGTCTATTAGCTACCACCATTATTAGCAATCTGCTTAAGATGTTAAAATAAAAAAGAGTTAATATGTGATTTGGTTTAAAATAAAATTTTTCCTTTATCTTTTTCCTTTAACCAAAATCCCATTTATAAATCCTCTTATCCTCCTCAAACATCTGGACAGCCGTTGCAACAGCGATAACGCCCAAACTCCCTTAGTACAGTATCTGCAATATTGCTTTCCTCAAGAAGTCTTTACTGCTCATGTTCTGTCCCTTACACACGTTTACCTCTTTGAGCCTGTGTGTGCTGGCCCGTTGGCATGCCGACAGCCTGGCACGTTGGCACGCTGGCAGCCTGGCACGCTGGCACTTTGGTAGGCTAGTAGGCTTGGGACGATATGAAACATTCATGTCGTGATTATCCTGGACAAAATAATTGAAGATAGATGATATTATGGCGATTATTTATTATATTATTCTTGGCCTTCAGCCATGGTGGACGATATTATCGTCAGTATTATTATCGCGATAAACGATAATATATCGTCCCATCCCTAGTGGGTGTAATACGTCATATCTAACAGTGCGTGTGTGTTAAAACGCATGCGCGTGTTGAACAGACCTCTAACCCGTATGGGGGCCCTCCCCGGATAGTGTCTCCTCTTCCTCCTCCCCGTCTTGAGTCTTACTGCTCCCCCCTACCCCTCCCCCTCCCCCGCCTCAGACTCCTCCCCTTTAACCCCCCCCCCCCTCGTCCTCAGCTGGCATGCTGGGTGTTTGAGAAGCACAACCACATCCACTTATTTGAGAAGCACAATGAGCCATGATTCATGATTTCATCACCCTGCGATTCTCCTCCTCTGAAAACACTGCAGTTGAACTCCGTACAGCAGCATGCACGTTACACTGCGCTGATATACGCGTTTTCCCGGTGGTGGGGTGGAGATGCGATTTACAGTAACTTTACCACCATGGCTCTGAACGGTCAAAGGACATTTTAAGCCTATAGCACACAAATGAAACGTGCTGTCGGCAGTGTTTTTTCCATAATAGAGAGCAGGCCGTGGCAATAACGGGGTGAGATCCAGAGCTATACTCCTGAATATAGCACCCCTCGCAGCCTGCCCGGAACGGTATGCTAATGTCCAAGTCACAATTAATTTGTCAAACAAAGTCTGGGCAAGGACGATTGTACAAAGTGTAAGGACACTTCAGAACAAGCCTCAACACTATTGATATTATTTATCCTTTTTTAGTTTATAGCTTTGGTCTCAAAAATCACTATTCGGTATTAAAAGTGCTGTAAACCCAAAATGGCTTTGAAGGATCTCCGGGCTTCGTATCGCTATCGAAGGACGTAAAGTAGTAGACACACTGAGGCTTTTCTAATGCGTCTTTCGCCCAGTCGAGATCAATCAGTCCAAGTCAGGCTCCAAAGCTGCTCACCACCCCCCACCACCCCCCTCCCATCCCTCTCCCGTCCTATCAGCGCCGCGCCTGGTCAAATGAGACCGGCCGAGGAGATCAGCACCTGCTCCAACCCGGGTGTGTCAACCTGTCACTCACGGTCCAATTTGTGTTGCCTCTCACCACCGCTGACTCCGCTAGGTCAAGCAAGCCCCCGCCGCAGTACACTGTTTCTGGGAGAAGGCAAAACTCATTTAGACTTGTGACAGTGGTGGGGATATATACGGGGCTGGCGCTGTTTACCGTGTTGCTAGGCGCTGCAGGGAGGGGGCGTTGCAAGCTTGTCAGAGCGATAGCAGAATAGCAGGGTGCATGTTCACATGCCTTATCAGACAGTGCCAGAGAGGTTCTTAGCCTGCGTTTTACAATGGGACAAGCTCAAAGACTGGTTTGTGTGCATGAGATGCAGGAGAATAAAGGGAAAGGATTGTGTCTGTATTTACTAATTAGGTCATTTGTTACCTGGAATTTAACCAGAATCAAATTCCAATTTAAGTACACACAATGAATTTTGTGTGGTGAAAAGAAGTTTAAGTTTTAAGGCAGGGTCATTCATTCTTGCTAACTTCTAGCTCAAATCAAAACAGTATTGCTCCACAGTGCGCCGCGGTGCCGCCGTACAAATCGAAATGCACTGTGAAACACAGCGTAGTGCAATGCGGCTTTGTTGATACGTGCGGCATTCACAACTTTGTTTATGTTCCCATTTACGGAGCCAGGGCTGTGTAGAAGTATCATAATATTATAGGCACAGAGAACGGTAAACTAGCGAAGTGTGGCGGAAGTACATTTGCACGTGACATATTGGACTGCAATAGCTTTATCAAAATGTTGAAAACCTTCTGCATATTAAAAAAATGTGTTTTGGGATGAGCTATGCTTAAATAGCTGACTTAAAATAATAACATTTTGTACATCAATCAATCAATCAATCAATCAATCAATCTTTATTTATATTGCACTTTTCATACAAATTCATGTAACACAAAGTGCTTCACAC
>JAODTR010069358.1:3798-15926 GCA_025399935.1 Amblyopsis rosae | reverse complement strand
AGGGAGGCGACCCTCTCGTCTACCGGGTTAAACTCCAACGTAGCGGCGTTCAGCCGGGGACTTGTGAATATCCCCACTCCCGCCCGGCGCCTCACACCCTGGGCAACTCCAGAGTAGAATAGAGTCCATCCCCTATCCAGGAGAACAGTTCCAGAACCAAGACTGTGCGTAGAGGTAAGGTATTGTGAATGAGTACTCTAAATATAGACCAATGCTTATTCAGCAAAAATGAAATGTGCACACATTGACTTTCAAGGTGGATTAGAATAGAGTGCTATTAGGCTATTTATTTTAGCAGTTGTCTCTTTCGACTCAAAATGCATACGTTTTCAAAGGACACTTAGGGCGGCTACTTTTTCTATTACCCTTCTTGCTGTAAAGCTGATGGCCCAATATTGCCTGCACACCTTCTCATTTCTCCTACACTGCTGTGGGATCAGGAGCTCATCAGTATGCAAAACCTAAGCACCAAAATAAATCTCCCAGAACACTAAACATTGCTATAGTCTACAACTATTACTTAGGGCTTTATAGCCCTATGATGCAGACACTGATAGAATCCTTAGATAAACCCTTTACTGTCTATTTTACTGTTGTCTGACAGGATCAGGCAATATTTTAATGCAAATAGCCTACTTACCTTGAATATCCTAAATGTAAACTCCTTTGTTTTCTATGTTCAACTAAAGGTTATGTTAGATTAGGTTAGATTAGATTAGGCTAGATTGCTAATTAATTGCCAACTAATATAATCCATTTACAATATCTGCAGTGTAGCTGTTGCAGCCAGCAGGGGGATGAACGTAATAAATTAGGAACTGTGGCACATGTGACAGAAAGCACAAAACAGCTAAATTAGCACAGTAAATAAGTGATGGGATAATGGGATACAATCAGTCTCTGATAACAACACATTTGCGGGATCTGCAGTTCTGCAATTTGTCTGTATGTAGGCTATATGTAGTCACATTATAAAGAAGAACAAAGTTTTCAAAAATAACATAAATGCCTATTGTTTACCATTTTTTAGACAACTACTTTGTATGATAGGCAGGCAAGTGCCTAGACTATTGTGAGCAATGAGCATTAGCCATTGCAGTTGATCTTATATGTTGTCTCTCAACAGAATGACTCATGCGTGGTAATGGGCTGAGTCTGTGGAATTCATGTTATCAAAACACGAGAGCTTGAGTGCAGTATAGCCATTTAATTAATACTATTTTACAAAGATATTGTGATATTGATACTACCATATTCTTACGCAGGTGTAATTGATGTTATAAGAGCAACGTTATTCGACTAGATAGCCTAATATTAATAAATGTTGGGATGGTGATTAGAGTGAAAATTGTGAGAAGGGGAGGACGTAACGATATTGATCACTTGCCCTGTTGCTTCGTGAAACAATCCAATTGCTTCCTAATTAACAGCAGCAAAACGGCCACAGTCTGGAAATGGCAGGGCAAAAGGTCTCAACGATCTATAAGTCATATGTTAAAATCTCCCATTTTGGCAAGGTATTGCCACAATTATGCTATGCAAATATGTAATATCAAAGCAAATTGTTGTGTCTCAGAACGAGTGAAATGAGTGGGTGTGTGCAATGACAAAAAAAAAACGCTAAAAATGTCAACATGCATATTGTGTTAGTTTGACAAGACATCAGATACGGTAATGTACAAAGCCTGTCGTCAACAGTATTTTAACTAAAAACACCGTTCTACTAAGTAGTTGTGTGGTTGAATAACAATAGTCGTGTACAAGCACATCTTGCTGATTTCGAATCTGTTAAACCTCAAATTAGCAAAACAAACATTTAGCTAGGTAACGCAACATAACGCGTAGTAATACATTACCTACAATTATGTTAGGTTAAATGTCGCTTTTGTTTTTTGCACATGATAATGAAAAACACTACTCACTCACTGGAAAATGATGGAACTGGAGCCATATATCCACCCACCAACGCAGATATTTTCATTGCACCACCAGCAACAGTAACTGGATCCTCTGGTTGACAACCCGCAAGCAGAGCACCGAGCAGCAGTTTCTGAGTGGCGGGACGGTATCCAATGAAAACGAATAATGGTTTGGTTATTCGAACGCCCTCTGTATTTAAACCAATAAAACTACAGAATTGGTGCAGAAAACAAAACTGATCAGAAGTTGTTTTATGAGGGAGTATGGTTGCTACAAATTCTCAATTATGTAATTTTCATGTGCATTACACGATTTCAGCGGCGATTGATACATGACACCTCACTCACATAAATCACTGGTTTAGGCTATGGAAAATATTGTATTTTTTAACAACTTGTTACTGGTAGGCTAGATATAATTAGGCCTACATGAAGGACAAGTAACGTATTTGTCATGCATTTTCCATAAGCCTATGCATGTATGCATTTGTTTGCCAACATATTAGACTAAAGTCACTGATTAGTTATGATGACCAGATGATGAACAGTTCCACATCAGAAACCATTATCAAATTGTGGGCTGCGCGTCCATAATCATGATTTGACTATAGATTTGTTAGGGTAATTTGTCTATTTGGCTAGTAGGCTGATGCGAGGCTTGGAGATTGCCCCTGACGTGTTTATTGCTTTGCTTTCTAGTGCTTCATATAGAAACAAAAAATATATTATAATAGCAGTGTTATAAAGTTTGAAAAAGATGAAACATACAAATCAAATATTTTCATAAAAAATATTACTACAATTTTGGAAATCATCACAGAAAAGCATTGAGCCCAGCTGTTGTTTCCATTGCTTTCAACTGCAATACAGTTTTAATTACAATAGCTTTATGCACATCATTTTCAATACAGTTGTTAGCCTAATGGGATATTTACCACCCTGTTTTAACACCCCTGCAAACACTGTGCAGTCATTTCTGCTGATTATTTTGATTATTATTTGATGTTTATAAATTGGAATTACAGTTTTAAACAGGTAGGCCTATGCCAAACAGGGCGCAAATGCCTGCAATTAAAGCAAATAACCTTGAATAAGTTATGAACGATAAACTGACATCAATGTTGGAATTCATTGTGGAATACAATGAATTTGCAATATACTGTATGTATATATATATATATATATATAGGCTTATATATAATATACACTGTATATGGCATATGCCTAATGTGATTGTGCTGTATTATAGCCTACAATATAAAAGCTTCCAGGTATAGGCTATTTTAATATTTGTTGGTGTGTTGATACATTTGTGAAGTGAACAGCTACCTACGTAGCCTATTCAAAGCTTTCAAATGCAACAGAGAAAGGCAGCAATGAATGGTAGACATTCTTCTTTGCACACTTGACCTTGTAGAACCAAATAACAGCTAGAAATAGGCTATAATTGTATAAAAGGCAAAGGAAGTAGAAGTAAAATAGCAAACCATTTCTAATTATTTAACATAATGAGACACATAGCCTATACTACTAATAATAATATCAACGGTCATACTGTGATTGTATTACAGTAATGATTGATAATCAGGAAAAAAATATTTCATTGCATTTAGGCGGCTACAATAGCCTACAAGGCTACGTTACTGGAACATGTGAGATGCTACGTGAGATATGTGTTCAAGGTTCCATCACTTATTTATGTATGGTACTTATTTGCATAATTACCGAAACCAATGGGCAGTCCAGAAGCTGATTGGCTTTCGCTGAACAAAACATGTGGTAATTGGTTGTAGCAGACGTGGCCTTGAGAAGACCACAACAACCCCGTGTCGTGTGTCGATCCTTCGATTCATTTTGTAGGTTATAGCCTGTATTACGTTGGTGTAAGTGCGTTACATTCGTGAAAAATATGGCAGCTGACGAATAGAGGAAAGTCTGACCATCCCTTGAATGATAAGAAACGGTATTTGTATTTCTATATATAAATATTACTCTGAGTTTATAAAAAATACTATGTTATGCTATTACGCTGGATATGTATCATTAATAACAGTGTAAATTAGTCTGTTTTGAAAGGGTAACAACGCTAACGCTAGCGGTTAGCAAGGAGGCTGTTAGCTATATAGCAATTCAGTCTGTTGACAACATTATGTTCAAACTTACACTTGGAACGGTGTATCGCTAACAATGCCGTACACTACATGGCGACCAAAACCAATTATTTACACGTAAAAAAATTAACTATGTATATACTGTTTATTAATGCTGGCACTGTCCAGCTAAATGTTATGCGACTGATGCTACCTAGCCAACCCACTACAGTACGATACCATTAACACAGTTGGTACCGTAATAAACATGTCAGAACCACTGTAAAAGTTAGAAATGTGTTGTAAGGTGTAATATAACGTGCTTTTAACTATTTGTATGATAATAAAGTAGCTCCAACATGGCTAAAGTCTCTGAACGTAAATTAGCTTGTGATAATCTCTAAAGCTTCTGTATTAGCTTCAGTTCAATGCTAGCAATAACGTCAGCATGAATACGTAGCTAATGTTAGCTCTCTATACTATAGCTTGTGTAACGCAAAACGCTCGCGTATAGTGTTTTCAACTTTTAATTTATAATACAAACGATAGGATACGGCATATATTTAAATGGTTTCTAATGAGCCAAATTGACGTCTAGACTGGGGCAAGTTTGACAGTAGAGTAAACATGTGTAGTTCAACGAGAGTACATTGAAACTAATGTTCTGGCTACTAACAGTATGGCCTAATGTTACAATGTTGCCCCTCATAAAACAACCGTTTCCCGTCTATGTGGGTGGGGTCCCTGACTGGAATGCTACATCAAAGCACAGTTGTGCTGTAGTTTGAAGAACATTATAAAACAAATTTGCTAATATTAATCTGGTGCCCCTTCATCTTTGTATATATGATTATACTTTAAATAATATGTACTTAACAGTATTTTACCGTACCTTGATTTTTTACATAAAAAAAATAGAGCATGCAACTTCTACTGGTCATTGATATTTAATATGCTTTTACTTTGGCATTTACATTAACTATGTTTTGACTATTATATATTGCATTTGTTTATGGTGTATCAGTGTCATTAATATGTTATTTTCAATTGTCAATTTCAGGATATCACTACAGGAATTGAAAAATATTGGACAAAATCCTGCACTTTTCAACATCATATAAATATTTTTCATTGGCCATCACTCAACATGGGGAAAACGTCAATTAAAGGCAAGGATGTGGTATTTAATTATGTACGGTGACACGTATATATACACTTATCTCACAAATCTGTGCATCCATTTTTGTGTGATAACTTACAACTATTTTTTATTTGATTAAGACATTTTTCCTCTACACAGTTATAGTTCCGTCTTTAATTCGAACCTATCTGGAATCCATATTCAGAACCAATATAATCTGTTTGCCTTGTTTACTGTTGCCAGCAGTAATGCAATCAGGTGCCATTTATTCATAGAATGTTATGACACTAAATATAGATAAACTATATAAGACATATATATATATATATATGCTTTAGATCAGAAAGATGGCAAAAAAGATAAACCAGGAAGGAACATTGCAGCTCCGGGTCAAACTCCTGCAACAGTTAAAGGTATTTTATATTAAATAATAATTTATAGGGATTCACCGATTGAGAAATTCTTGGCTGATACTGATGCTTTAAAAAGAATTGGGCCAATAGCCAATGCTGATACTGATGTTGAAGAAATATTCCCATACGGCTGACATTTATTTTTCACTTTTATTTAAAAACAAACCAATGTGCACAGGTTACACTCATTCCAGAGCCACGTCTATCCTGTGGCTGTTATGGGTTATATGCATTGGGCAGGCTACTTTGTCCGAGTCAGACCTTAAATAACCAACACATAATTTAAGACCAAAGTGTATAACCAAACCATTGGCTTTGCACAATGTGGATTAGCACTCGGGTTCTTCAGTTCACTATAGTTTCACCTCGTGCTGACATGTCTCATCGCTTTGTGAGCGTGTTTTCTATTTCTGTATAGGTCTTTGGTATAACACGTTCTAGCTACGTCTTCTACATGCAGAAACAGTTCCACTAGTAAAATGTTGTCATAATTAAAAGTTTTGCTGAAAATAACTTTTTATATACCAACTATTCAGTTTTGCCAGACATGGGCATTTCCAAATTATTTGTCAGCGAAAATACAGTTAGCAATCTTTTATATTTTATGTTTTATCATTTATTGGCACAATAATTGTGTAATTAAGAGATTGGCACATGCCAAAGTGTAAAGTAGTCTTTGGCTTTTAGCCAGCACAACATTGATGTGACATAACAGATAAACACATTAGCCATTGCCATCAGTGAATCCTAATCTTAGTTGCTAATTGGCCGATGGCTGTCAACTAGGCAAATAAATCGGTGCATCCCTAAAAAAAAAAAGTACAAACGTTAACAATTTTTTTTCTTTTATAAATGTGTGTGGTACTGAACAACGTTTTGTGGATAAGCCAAAGGTCATATGTTTTTAATGAGACAGGTCTGCTCTGTAATGCAGATCACACTATCTGTAATTCATCTGCTCAAATTTGCTCTGGAAACTAATCCAATACATATTTTGTATCAGTTGTGTTAGCATGAAATATAAAACATTTCCTTTTCATATTATTTTTAGATACCTTTACCTGGGAGGAATATCTTAAGGAAACATCATCTACACCAGCTCCACCAAGCTTTTTCCGTCAGGTATGTAGCTAACTATTTTTTTTTTAAATGTTAAAGCTTATGTTAAAGATTATGTTAAAGCTAAATGCTTTGCTTCAGAATGCATTTCAATGTGGGGAGCAGTGCCACGGATGCGCAGATTGATATTGTTAGCAAGCGTTCTCGAAAATGACTAACCCTGCCTTTAATGTTTTACTTTATGCAGGGCTTGACATTAAGCATTTTCATGTACATTTGTCATTCACTTGAGTATAAAAGTGACTTGTCCGGGAAATAAAATATCTTAGAGTGTGAATGCCCAAAGGCACTTTGACTAAACAAGGTGAGCTGCAATGGAGAAATACTAGTCAATTTCTTAAAATCACAATATTAAATTGGGATTACACTAAACTAAACTGTAACACATTGTTTTTTTCAGAAGCAATATAGCAATAAATGACATCCTATGGTAGCCTATTTCTATGTAGGCTAGGTTGGGGTTGTACTAGTGTCCATCAGGTCAACTATTAAATATAACTAAGAGTTATTTACAAGTTAGCCTATATTTTTTAAGTGGAATATTTGACAAACATTTACAATAACCTGCTTACGTGTAACCTGCTACACGTAAACTTATTTTAGAGAGATTTGTATATTTTACGGAGCTTTTATTTTAAAGTCAATAAATCTAAAAGTGTAAAACAATGTATAGAAATCCACCCTGCACATTAATCTGTGCACAAAGCCTAATATCAATCTTCATAATATATTGTACATATAAACTTTCACCGTAAATAGGCTGTATCATAGTAACATACTGTAAATCCCAATACTGCTGTTATATTTAGTGAAGAACATTAAGCACTCTTTAATTTTGTCTGTAGTCTAGGGTCCCACCCTCCAATGACTTCAAGGTGGGAATGAAGCTTGAAGCGCATGACCCACGCAATTCCACCTCAGTTTGCATTGCCACGGTAATGGGGATAACAGGCGTGCGTCTGCGACTTCGTCTGGACGGCAGTGACAACACCAATGACTTCTGGCGCCTGGTGGACTCCTCAGATATCCAACCCATCGGCACCTGCGAGAAGAATGGAGATATGCTGCAGCCACCACTGGGTATGAAGGCTAAAATTACAGAGAGGTGGCGATACAAATGTATGTTGGGCAGCATCATTGACAGCCATTGAACAGGGAAAATAGTTGTCATTGTGCAGTGTGTGTTGTTGCACTAACTGTGATGGTTCATACACTACATAGTGGGCATTCACTAATCAGTTAAGGTGTCTCCTTAAAAGGCAGTGCTCCGGCTTTGTTGATACGAGCGGTGTTCATTTGCCACCTTGTTTATGTTGCTATTTACGGAGCCAGGGCTGTGTAGAAGTATCAGATTCCTTTTTCAACACACCCAGAGAACGGTAAGATAGGGAAATGCGTGGAGATATTTGTTGAATATGAAAAAAAGTGTATTAGCTTTCAATTAGCTTGCAAAAGCTGATTATACCTTTAATGCTGATTAACATGTTATGTTCTGGCAATGTCAAATTGTCATTTTGTGTTCTGTCCATAAGGATTTCGGATGAATGCCTCCTCATGGCCTATGTTCCTATTAAGAACACTGAATGGAGCTGAGATGGCTCCAGGAACAGCGTTTAAAAAAGTAAGCATTACATCAGATGTCAGTGAGGTGCTGCAAGATCTTCATTGTTTTAATGTTTATGTTGTGTCATCTTTAAGGAACCCCCGCGGCCTCCCCAAAACAGCTTTAAGCCTGGTATGAAGCTGGAAGCAGTCGACAAAAAGAACCCATATCTTATCTGTCCGGCCACCGTTGGTGAAGTAAAGGGCGATGAGGTTTTCGTTATGTTCGATGGTTGGAGGGGTGCCTTTGATTACTGGTGCAAATATGACTCCAGAGACGTCTTCCCTGTGGGCTGGTGCTCCATCACTAAGCACAGTCTGCAGCCACCAGGCAACAGTGGTAAGCGTTACCCTCTAGGTGGCAGTATAGCTCTGCTTGTGCCTTTCTGATGTATGTAATAGCAGGCAGATTAGATTGTCATTAGAGCTTTGTATATTAATTTAGCTCAGGTCTTATAACTAATGTATTTCCTTCAAAGCCTGATTAATACACATAAGGGGACTATTCACCGTAGAACTGAGTCAAAGTCAAATTAGTAATACATTTGTTAAATTACAAAAGATTTATTGAACAAGTTTTTTTTACCATAACAGGCACTGTATAAACAAAAAACAAGGACAACTCAGAAGTAAACTAAATACCCCTAAAATACCTCAAATTAATAGGTCATTATCAATCTCTGCAGAAGCCTGATAATGACCCATTCATTAGAATCAGGTGTGTTGGAGCAGGGATACGTCTAAAACATGGAGAGCAGGGGGGAAACACTGTGATAGGCTATGTGTACAGTACAAATAGCCTATACAACATAATGCTAGCTTTATCCATTAAAGTCTTTATTTTTAATCCTACTTGTTGATTCCATATCTGTATAGTTTTGGTCTATCTATCAAACGTTTATATATAAAACACCCTTTAAACATTTGAACCCCATTGCCTTCGTCAAATCCCTCTTTCTAAGTTATCTGTGGGAATGTTTGATGACCTCTTCTTAATTCTGAAGAGGATGACCTCTGCTTAATTCTGAAGAGGCTAGTGAGCCCTTTTTCACACGCTGCAGTGTACTGGTTCTAAAAGACTTCTCTGGTGTAGCCTTTTACAGTTTTACATTAAGCCAGTGCACTTAGAAGACAGCTGAGTCTGTATATTACATGAGGCTGTGCAGATACACCAAGTGGTGCTGTAGCTGATGTAGAACAGGCAAATATTGTGGGGGGGGGAGATGGAGGCATTAGGATTTATGTCCACAGTGTTTTACCTGTTTATACAAAAAGCCATGTTTACATAAAAGCTACAGAGTCATTTTGGGACCGGTGTAAATCTCGTGTATAGAACACTGGGGGATAGACGGTAGCGTTATATCAACTGACCACAAACCGAAGCACGTAGCTTTTAGCTTTTTCTAAAAGCATTGTATACCATTCATGTGCTTCACTATTTTAGTTTGCTCAATATACTAAAAAGGTTGGGAGGAGCTTTGGCATAAAGTAATCCCCCTCTTTACCCAATCACAGCCCCCTCCTCACTTGTCTCTTCACTCTTCTCCCCCACTCTAATATGAAGCTCAGTGTGTGCCTACACCAGATTCTCTGGCAGTGTGGGCTTCGTTATATGCTCGCCCGAATACTGGAGGCAAAATCACAGTTGTCTGTAGGTGTGCAGGTAATGTGGGGGAATATTGATGTTGTGCTGAATTTGACCACAGGTTACTCTTCACTGAGCTTCTACGTTGTAGGCAGGTGTTGTTTGTGCTTTTTAAACCATTTCTTTGTAATTTCTTATTTTTTGTCCTGCTTGGTGAGTTTCACTTTTGCTATTTTGAGGTTGGTGTTTGTTTTTGCTCTCTTCAATTGAATGTACTTTGGATTACGTGGTGTGGGTGTTATGAAACACATTCTTTGTCAGCTAGACAGATGCAGCAGAGCCATGTAAAGAGAGAGTTTCGTCATCTCTGTTCACTCCAATGGACCGTTTTTTCACAGCAACAGAGCCTCAAAATAGTTACAGGAAGTTAGCCTAAATACTAAAAGTACACTATACATTTTTTTTAAATGCAAATCGGTGCATTTATTGACTACTATAGACCAAAAAATGAAGTTATATATGTGTGTAGTTCCAGGAATTGCTCACCAAGCACTTCCTGGAACTATTTTGCCATGGGTTTAGCTTCTTCGTGAACCATTTGACCGTTGAAAATGTTGAACTTCCGTTGGAGTAACTTTGTTATTTCCATTGCTCTGAGCCGCAGGTAGCCTACCTATGAGTATTTAAGTGCTCAATGCTGCCTGGGCAGTTGTATGGTGCATCTGTGAAGTACTGAAGCTGTGTTCATTTATTTTAGTATGTACTGGCAAACAGTTTGTAGCCATAGGAAAGTGCATTTTAAGAAAAGCAATAGATGCTGTAGTTGTGCATCTTACAGTACATGCACATGTGGCATTGGTCAAACTTTAAAGCACTATATTTTCTCCTTATTGTCAAACATATATGATCATGTGAAATGTTAAACCAAAGAAAGTGAAACTATGCCCCACAAATTGTGTGCTGCCCCTACGATGTCCAGGACATCGTAGGGGCAGCACACCTACAGCTTTTCTTAAACTGCACTTTCCAATGGCTACAAACTGTTTTCCACTACACACTACTACTACCACTTCACAGATGCGCACCATACAACTGCGCTCCTCCCCCAATCTTGATGTGCGCTAGAAGCTCTTTGCTTGTTTGAAAGCCAACCCAAACCACCAATGCCAAGTGATCGCAAGTTACCAGGTCACAAGAAATCTCATATGCCTCCCTAATCACTTGTCTCCTGTGGTTCTACAGTAAAGAGACACGTTACAATACAAGCTTCTCTTTTTGTCAAAGTATTTTTTATGAGAGGCTATTTTTTATAATTAGCTTTAGCTGAGGTAAGCCTATTTTTCCACACACCTAGGTTGTTGGAATTTGGCAATATACTGTATATTATAGGGAGTATTTCTAGCTTCCATTATCAGTCTGCTAGTGGGATGTGCAGATTTGTCTAATCCCTGTTAGAGTCTTTGTCCTCTGGAAAAGGAGCCACTTGAGTTGGAAGATGCATTTCATAATGAGAACTGCATACATGAGAGGCTTGCAACATACGCTCAAACACCTCTGCCATTCATACTATATAATTGGCACATTTTACAGTAAAATCTTGAATAGTAAATGTTTGGCACGGTAATCACTTTTTTTTTTGTTTAGTTTGTACCGTTTGTTTGCACATTATCAGTAAATATAAGGTATTGTTTGTTTATTTATTTATTTATTTATTTATTTTTAATTTAATTTGTATTTGTATTATTATTATGACTACACATTGTTACAAAACGGAAACCTATTTGTTTTCCCAGTTCCAATATACATGGATTATAAACATTCCAGTATACATCAGGAACTCACTGGCTCATCTTCTAAAGGGGGTGGGGGTTATTTCTTGCTCTCAATGGTATTGTATGAACCAATGTATCCTGCCCTCACTGTTGCAGTCACCCTGCCCAAGAGCCTGCAGATCCTGTCAACGTCACCCGCTAAGCCCAACCGGCGCACTATGCAGGCCCCCTACCGGCTCCCCAACCCCCTACCCCCCCTGCCTGTCAGGAAGGGCGTGAGGGGCCGGCGGCCCAAGAGCGAGACCATTGCCCTCCTCAAAGCCGTGGCGGAGGCAGCTGCAGCTGCCGCCCACATCGGGGTGACGGCTGAAGATGCACAGTTCACCCCCAGGCCCCACAAGAAACGAGGGCCCAAGCCTGGGAGCAAGGTAAGACCATGCTGGATGCATGGTGTACTGAACTGCTGTGGGGGGGGGGGGGGGGACAG
>JAODTR010069317.1:0-15929 GCA_025399935.1 Amblyopsis rosae | reverse complement strand
GGGGTCCCTTGCTGAAGCTGCTGCCCCCGCGACCCGACTCCGGATAAGCGGGAGAAGATGGATGGATGGATGGATTTGTGAATACTGTACCTCAACAACCGTCAAGGCACATTTTATTTAAATAATGAAAGCACAGTGCAAATCAGTATACTTTACACACCTACAGTACACCTACACCCATAGACACATCATACAAACAATGCTCCATTCTTCTTTCATCATTCAATGTTTCCATAACAACGTAAATCTATACACAAGCATCCATTATGTCATGTTCTGCATCTGCATTAGCATTCAGCACTGAAGTGAGCTGCATAACCTCAGTGTTTACAGTGACTGAGATGATATCACTTCTACCATGACAAGGAGGTAAACTGAACTTTGTGTGCTTGTGTGCGTGGTCTGATGTTCGTGGTGGAAAATGGAACAGGATATGACCCTGACTGTCCTATAAGGCCTGTAATGGTTGATTAGCATGTATGTTGACTGAACTGGGTAGACTGTACACCTTGCTGGATATAGTGGCAGTCTGCCACTAGAACAAATTGCATTGAGCCAGGACTTTTACAGCTTTGTGTTTCTATGTCTTGAACTGATTGTTTAAATTGTTCCGGGCCCCTATATTATGTACAGGCATATGTGCATACATTCAAACACATAAACACAAACGTACAAAGGACATCCTGTTTAGCTTTTCAATATAATGAAATATACAGCCCAAATTCTGAACAATTTGGTACAGTAGGCTAAGTAAAAGTGCTTATTATATAAAACATTAAATTTAAGTGGAATTTGTACATTCCAGTCACCCTGTACTTGATTGGAGAAAATATAACAACACACTATGTTATGTCTAATCTTGTGAATTCAATTAAATGATTTTGAAATATACAAATTTTAAAGCTGATAACTGTAACACAAATACTGTTGTCTTTACCACTGTATAACATCATATATTCTTTACATTAAAGGTATTATTAAATAAACATCACTACACTAAACACTTGTTCATGAAGTTAAGTTTTTGGAGTGTGTTGCAGTCATTCAATTTTAAATGAGTGAATATTTTCACAAAACAATAAAATTCACAAGGTAAAACATCACATAATATGTTGTTGTAGTGTTTCCAATACAGTACTTATTTTTGTTTTTCTTTTCATTTTCCATACTGTCCCAACTGTTTCCAGAATGGGGTAGTATTTTACATGTATAGTCTTGCTACACGGAGCTGTTCTTTCAGCAAGGCTAATTCCCTTCCTAGATGAATGCTTAAAGGAAAATGATGGTTTTTCTCCATCTTTCATTAGAACAGTGTCAGCAGGTACACATACCCTATAAGCTATTTGTTTATATAATGAGCACATGTAGAGTGAAGTAGCTAACTCTGGTGAGCGCTGAATATTTGTGTAAAAGCCACAAGACAAAGGCAGTTCTATAGGATGTAGAGGCTCTTCAGGGACGGAGATGAGCAATGAAATTCTATACCCAGCATAGTACTGTGCCCTACATATTTATTTTGATTTGATTTATTTAACCTTTATTTAACCAGGTAGGCCGATTGAGAACAAATTCTCATTTACAACGGTGACCTGGCCAAGACAAAGCGCAAATGTGCAAGACATACAGACATACAGTTACACACGGAACACAGTTACACATAGAACACAGTTACATATATAACACAGTCACACATAGAAAAACTCTTACACATAGAACACAGTTACACACAGAACACAGTTACACATATAACACAGAGTTATAACAAATTAAATCTAGTCTATAAGAACAAGTTTTGTACAGTCTATTGTCATTTGGGTGCAGCCGAGGGCTTCAAACACAGAAGTGAACATTACTGAGGCTACTGTACACCAGACACATGCATGGCACGCAGTAGCAGTGGGTAGCATGGAAGAGCGAGAGATCACTTCATGGAGACAAAGACGCATGCGAGGAGGCGTGGCTAACTGGGTTTTGGCGTGGCATTGCGGGGGCGCAGGTCAGTCAACCGGCAGATACCGCCAAACAATAGCTCATTAAAGCATGCAAGATGCACGTGCGCACACACACACACAATCACAGTGGGCCATCAGCCTCATAATTGGGCAGTGAAGCAGTTGATCGTTTTAATCAATTTTTCCGTTTCTCCACCATTGACTTTGGCTGTCTAAGTGTGTGTGTAGCGAGTGTGTGTGTGTGTGTCTCTGTGGCAGAGGGTGTTAGGCAAGAGAAACACAGAATATGAATCAAATATGTGACATACAGTATATGACAAAGTAGCCATGTACCCATTTGACAGCAAATGGGTACAGACAACTATGTTATATGTGTTTGTAACTAGCATAATTATGTAATTAGATCATAATAGCCCATTCAGTGCAGATAACCAATTTAATAAATATGCACATACCTGTGACCAATATGGAATGAAGCGTCTCCACGCACACACTCGCACACACACGCATGCACGCACGCACACACCGCATCATCTGCTTAATTCAGTACAGAACATTTACTATATCTCTGTGGACCAAGGCCTTGAGATGTATTACATAACTACTATACTGATATCAGCATTTAGACCTAAAGAAAATAATACACATTCCTTTTAAAGGCACTATGACAAATCACTGTTTAGTGTTTTGTTATTGATTAAAAAGGAAAGAATGCATACATCGCTTGCATCCATATTGTACAAACACAAACATGCGTACAGGAAGTGCATACATGTAGACATGATGGATGTTGCACACTCATATATTGAATATGCAGCCTTCGTAAATTATTTAATATCAGACGTTACATACATTCAGAACTGATCATAGAACACTCTCTCTCTCACACTCTCTCACATACACTCACACACACTGTTTAAGTTTCCCATGATAGTTCTTGTCACAGGCAGGTCAGAGGAATACGTAATTAACACAGTTTGCTAGACTTCCAATCATGCTGTCGGAATACGCTCGTCTGAAAGCTTAGTGAGGAAGCTTGTGACCTTTAAGACATATTCTCTCATTATATCATTGCCTATGTCACTTCCCACACACACGCACACACATATATCTACTACTCAAATAACGTTCATCCCTCAGGACAAAGATGGTAGTTTTGTTGTTGTGACAATGGTACAGTTTGATTGGTACTGCAGTCACCTTGACAAATGACTAAAACACCCACCCGCCGCCCCAAAAAACAACTTACAAATAAGCTGATCCTTTATTGTCCCTGTGGGGACTTGTGTTCCCTGCATTTGACCAATAAAAGTGTCTTGGGAGCCGTGGGCAGCCACAGTGCAGCACCCAAAGGACAAACTAGTTCTAATGCCAATGCCTTGGTCAAGGGCAATGGCAGCACTGTGCTTGTCTGTACACACTTCACCCAGAGAGTCCCCAGGGGGCTTAGGAAATACGAGAAAGACAAGCGTGTATACCACCAAGCCACGTGCCACACCTAGAGTATCCATACCTCTCTGGGATGGATACTCTCATCCTAACTAAAAACTAGAAGCCCAGGAAAGACTGACATGTCAAGCAAAAATAAACAAAACATGCAAATGATACATAACAAAAAAAATAAATTACACTATAGGGATATATACTGTGTGTGTATATACAGTGTATATATATATATATATATATATATACTGTATATATACTGCATATAGAAAAACACATGTATTCCTTTCAATCTGGGGACATATTAAGCAGGTTGACAGTCTATAGGCTGCTGGCTAGACAGAAACACAGGCATCGTTTCCAGGACATTTCTCTCAGATGCCTGGTCATTAAGGAGGCTCTGAGGGGATACCGTCTTCCATGCTACAGAAAGATTAGTCCATCTAACAACACACACACGCGTCCCCCTAGGATATCAATAATTCACACACAGGCTTTGAGAGAGACACACACACACACACACACAGTAACACATTACATTATCCTCCCTGTTCTGTGTCATACTGTCATAGAGAAAAGGTAGAAAGTCAGAATGCAGCAAAGGAAAACATCTGCAAGGCAAAGAGATGGCAAGCAGATACAGTATGATATGATAGGGTAGAATTCTATGATAACACTATGCAGATACAGTACGATATGATAGGGTAGGATTCTACTATGCTAACACTATGCAGATACAGTACGATATGGTAGGGTAGAATTCTACTATGATAACACTATGCAGATACAGTACGGTATGATAGGGTAGAATTCTACTATGATAACACTATGCAGATACAGTACAGTATGATAGGGTAGGATTCTATACAATAAGCCATACCATGTAAGACAAGGTCATGCAAGATAAAATAAGATGGGAAAAGATGGAATGCGGTATCACGCTGTAAATTGAGATATCCTCAAACAAGAACATTCTCAGTCAACTATAGAATATGTGAACTAATCAATTAGTTAATTTCAACAAATATTGAAATCCTGCATTTTCATGTAGTTATACTGTATATGTAATGCAAAAACACCAATTTAAATCATTAGCATAGCAGAAATGTGCTTATCGTTATTGACAAATGACTAATTAAGCAGGAAAAACAATCATTGAATTGATAAAGTCTTCGTCAACTAAGCCCAAACAGACCAATTCATGTATAGACTATTAGTATGGGCATCCCCATGCATTAAGCAGTACTGTGTACATCTGGTATGCATACTTTGATAGTAGGTATGTCTAATTGCTTGAAAACAGAGCTGACTGCCGTGCGTGCGTGCGTGCGTGCGTGCGTGCGTGCGTGCCGTGCGTGCGTGCGTGACATTAGTGCCAGAAAAGAGAGTGAGAGAGACAGACAAGAATCAGGGATGACACACAGGGTTGTTCATAATGCATACATCACACACACACACACACACACACACTCTTAACACAAACCGCCTGAGGGTGGTTTGGTGGTTTGTGTGTTTAAAGTTTGGTGTGGTGGGGGTGGGCATACCTACACAGCTCACCAGAAGTCTACACAAACACACAATCCTTTCACATACAGAAATGTCATACAAGCACACACAAATGTTTCTCATGTGACCACATACACACACACACACACGTGGATGGTGTGTGTGCCTACTCACAGCCTCTCTGTTCCTCTGGGGATGTTTCTGGGTACAGTGCGGACACCCAGGCCATGGCAGTCCACCGTGGTCCCCACACAGGTGCAGAGGGAGGGGCAGCCCCTCACGCCTCTCCCCGCTACGGCCAGCACCACCAGAAGCCCCCACACTAGCGCCCACCGCGGCCCAGCGGGGAGCACACATCCCGGGGCACTGACTTGCCAAGAGCCCCTCTTCTCAGACCGCCTGGATCTCTCACCTGCCATCCTGGTCTCGCTACAAGACTTCTCTGTTTCCTCCCGCTTGCAAGGACCTGGGACAGAGCACCTTGCCAAAACCACCCCCCGCCCCCTTAGCACACACACACACACACAGGAAAAAAGGCTTCCAAAATATACACAAAATAGAACAAAGTTTCTCTGAGCTCTCTGACAAACAAGCTAGCACTCCTCACTGTTTAACTTCCACTGGCCGGCTAGTGTTCTGTCTCTCTTATTCTCCTCCCTCTCTCTCTCTCTCTCTCTCTCTCTCTCTCTCTTTACTGTTGTGCAGCAATGTGACTCTCCCCCCTCTAGTTTCTGTGAGCTCTGCAGGAAGAGATCTCCCTTACATAGTCCCTCGCCCATTTGCTCTCTCTCTCCCCGTACATACATTCAGCAGTCATCCATCAAACGCTTTTACAAATAACAGCTCTAGAGACTCCTCCCACACAAAGTCCCCCCCCCCACACACACACGGCACCAAATCAAACACACACGTACAAGAACACACTACACACATCTATTCAACGGTGCCTCCAGCAGTAGTGGGAGTTACCTCCAGTGATACTTGTCTGGTCTCCTCCTCATTCACTCACTCACCTCCCTTGGGGAGACCAATGGCCTGAAGCAGAAAGATGGAGAGAGTGAAAGAGAGATGGGGGGAATTAGCACAATTTGTCAGTGAACAATAAAACAGCTATGTTTTATCTATAAACTGACGCGTGGCGTACTGCAGTAAAAGCACTGTTGCTGTTGTAAATAGAACAATGTCATATGATGCCAGCTCACTCCCAATCTAGTCTATTATGAATTCATTAAAAAAGCTTTGAAATTCAAATAGGGCCTGACTTGCTTTGGACTTGATCTACAACACAAGCGCTGGCTTCTGCTATCGTCAGTGATTGCCATAACAACAAGTACAATCTTGGATCAGGGTTCATTTTAGGCAGCTATAATTGGTCAGTTCTTAATTATGCACCCTTAGAAATGGTAATATACAGTCTCATGTCAGATGCGTGTGCACAGGCAGGGAAGGGGAATAGACAAGACAACTTGATTGAGTCATTCACGGGGACCAATAACTAAGTTGATGTTTTTCTGTGCATATACTGTACATTTAACCAATTGTGTCCATTTGACTGCAGCTCCAATTCACTGGTTAGTTTGCAGAGCAGGTAAAACCTAATTGGCAGATTTGGCACATTCAATAAATCAAAGTAAGAGACATGGTACAAGAGGATATACTGTAAATCACTGGCTTGCAGATTGTTCAAATCTTACCACTTTAACAACATCAGCTTCTTTAGTTATTTTGGTTTGGTAAATGGGCTAATGAAATGTTTGTGCTCAGAGAAACATCAGGTCTATTTAACACACTGTACTTAATATCAAATAATCCAGTGTGTGTACAGCCCCGGTTTCATAAATTGGAACACAAAGTGGTGCAGACTTCAACAACATCGTAGCTTTGTCAATGTGTTTCAATGTGCAGGGCAGAGCTTTTAAGCAATCAATCGAACACATTAAACAGAGGGGTGTTTTGTTTTGATCGAGTTCAAATATGAATAAGCTTTCTCCAGAATTACTGACTATATCACACACACAGTTAAATCTAGATCATATCACTCTCACAAAACAATCACCAAAAACAAAAAAAGTTTATTCCAAAGCAGAATGTATGCCAGAGAATGAAATAAGTTGTAACATATTTACACATAAATAAACCAGTTTCGCACCACAGTAGAAACCATATTGCAGCACAACATTAAAAGACAAGCGTTATAAAAATTCAACACATATTTGACACAATTTCCTTCCTACAATTGCCAATCGCATTTGAACAAACTGGCTGCCTGCAATCTTAAGGAAACAGGTCTTCTGCTTTAGTTGGATAATGGTTGGATAATCATTCAGCATCTAAAAGACATTGACAGTGCCAAAAGACAATGTTCAGTCATTTTCTACCATCTGTGAGATGAGAAAAAGACTGATGCTGGTCTATGGTCAGCCATGCAATATCTATGGTCGGCCATGCAATATCAAGTATCTGTGAAAATGATGGGCTTTAAAACTAAAAAGATACACATCAAATATTTAACAACGTATTATTTAAAAGTGTCATTCGAGTGAAAAGACAGCATGGTAAAAAAAAAAAGCATATAAAATAGGCTAGTTAAATATATAAAAATAAAGCTGCATTTCAAGTAGTAAAGAAAATGGTAGTGGTATGACAGGAACAACAATTAAAAGAGAATATCATAATAAAAACAAGATAAAAGCAGAGCAATAAGAAAAGATTAACAGATCTTTTAAAAAGGCACTGTCCGTTCTATGAGCTACTGTAGGTGTGAACATACTGAAGCTGAACACAAGTCCTACCGAGAGAAAATATAATGTACAAAGAAACTCAGAATACAATATAAAACATGACTCCTTTTGAAGTAGTGTTTGGGATAACAGCAACACCACCTGGTTAAGATATTACTATTATACTATTATTTACTACGTAAAAAAAAATTATATTCTGAGCAGTAAGAGTTATGTATATGTGTATGTGTATATACACATACACACAAACAAACGTTAATAGTAATCGTTATATTAGGTCTAATTATCACCAGCAAATACATCCAATAACACTTTACTTTTGACGTGTTAACATTTCAAACCACATCTATCAAAACCTTACTCTCCAGGTACATCTAAAACCATCCAAAACTTACACAGCCCATCCCATAACATACCATATTTATAATCACACAAACAGATTTAAGTCACTGGGTTACAATTATTAGGCTTTAAAGAAATTCATAATAAAAAAAACCTTAGACAAAAAGATCAACATTATTATAAAAAGCACAATACAAATTGTGGGAAATCATCAATTCACTGAAATCAAGACATTAAAATAATAATTATTGTTTATCATCTGCATAATTCCCTCTTGGTGCATCATTTGGCCATTGTGCAGAGCTAGAAAAGATGCATACAGCAATGAGCAGTAAGGAATGCATTTCATCCTATCACATTCAATGCTGTAAGTAACTACATCTCAGATCCAGTAACAGTTTGTCGAATATGAGGCAAAGGTTTTAGTCCAGCCACTGAACCAGACAAATGTCATAACCAGCTATAAGCCTTTCCATATAGCGCCTCAAGTATTCACAGCAACAACTTGGGCAGAGTGAAAATACATTGCCCAAGAGGTTAGTATGTAATACACCAAATCACAGTTCAATAATCAGCATGAAAAACAACAAACGCATTATGTAAAACATACACACTTGCACTACACTATCTCATACCAAAGGCTCATGCTAGTGGTCATAGATTCAGATTGAGTATGGGAAATCACAGTATGGTATATAAACATGTATATCACAGCAACCAGACATCATGATATCGTATTTTCTTCTGTATATTGAATTACGGTAAGAAATATTTTATATACAACTATATCTGTTAATGCTGTATCACCCATACCTATTTCTGATACAGAGGTTTAGTACACAAGCCTGGTATCACCCAGTATACAAAATACTCTGACTGCTCTATAGAACATGTACTGCATGTGTACATGCAGACACATGCAAAGGAATAAAAAGGCAAAAAAAGGCCTTAATTACAGTTCAGTTGGAATCATGTTTTGCAATGCTAGCAGCAGCACAAATAGATGCCACATTACCTTCTAAAATAATCTGGATGTCTGACGTTCAGCATGTGACTAAATTAGAAGCATTCAACGAAATATTTACCGAGTTGTCAAGCTGGACATAGAACATCTTCACCCTACACATCATATCAGTGTTCAGTATTCTGTATGTTTCAAGCTGTCTCAAACAGGGAAATCTTAGGAAGGTTACAGTCAAAGCTTACATACTGTAAATAAGTGTAAACGTAACACCGTGTGGACTGGCGGTTAACTGGTGGCTTGGCAGGGCTGACTAGGGTCCAACAATGTCATATTAGTATCAGTTAACGGAGCTGCTAAGAGCACCACATTGATAAAACATACAAACATGAAAATGTACAGTCCCATAACTGGCTCCTACGCAGAGATGTGAGCAGGAGAAAAACATATCCTTGGACTAGAGAGAGGGTCCTGGAATGAGAGACATACAAAATGTCACAGCAGGATTAGATCACACCAATGTCCCTCTTCCACAAAGGTGCGCTCTTATACAGGTTCAGCATCCAATCACAGAAAATACAGACAAATAAACTGGATATTCTATATCACAAGAAATATAATACTCATATGTAAAAATATGATTATAAAAAAAAATACTATTTTGATAAAGGCAACAATATAGGCTACTGTGGGAAATTGCTTTACATTAAACATTAAATTTAGTTTAAAAGATTTTGGCTCACCGGTTGTAGATTATTCTCCTTGTCAGCATTTGCATTGACTGTGGACACTGTGGTGTCAGGAGATATCTGTCTGGCTCTCTTCTCTGTGGTAAGCTGTTCCACCCGAGCTTTACGCTGCCATTAAACAAAGTGTTATTCTCCAATCAAACATTAACTGTATGCACACTTCTACAATGCAACATGTTACAGCACATGTTAAACAGGTTTAAAAAGAATTTTTCATTTAGCAATACTGACATTTGTACAATCACCCACACAGATTTCCAGGGCCTTGATTTGGGTATAACGTGAGTGTACATAAATATCTACAATCCTTTTCTCACATATTATTATAAGTTATCATTATTACAGGTGCTATAAAACCATGCAGTAATAGGATTAACCCAAAGAATTAAATTAAACGAAACGTATATGCTTGTATTGGTGACATAACGATCATATCGCTATGTCTACCTAAACATGAAATGCTTTTTTGCTTGAAAAGCTCATCCTTGTGAGGCACCTATACCTTAATGAGCCCTCCAAAGGAGCGAGAGCGGGGGTGTTTCTTGGCGGTCTCTTGGTTCTCATTGGTGCATGTCTGCTTGGCTAACTGTAGAGGGCATAGGGGGGCAGAACCTCCATTTAAAATGACAACATCCACAACTATCTACACCAACAAAACCAGGCTTGCCCTCCTCAGAGTATCATTTCTACATTGCATCGGTCAGAGAATGCAGAACGTGCTGCTCTGTAGGCAGCATGTTATAGCCTGTCTAATTACTATAATAACCACACATGTCAAGTTTCCGTGGCGACAGAACAGAAACGATTGAATAGCTGCCGGCAGGTGGTGCAGGGTTTCTACAGAAGCACACCACGGCTCTAACGCCACACTGCACCACACGTAAATAATAGCAGAGCATGTCGCCATCTTGGGTCAAGCACTACCTGGCGGATCAGCTTCTTCTTCTTGGCTGAGTCGGGCATGTTGTGGTGAACGTGTCGGAAGAGCTCCCTCAGGGCCTCTTCGGTGTGGTGCTGACTGGGGGACTGGCACTGGTGCTGACTGGGGGACTGGCACTGGTGCGCGGGCCCTGAACAGGGGCCCGCGATGACCCCGCTAACTCCTGCAGGCCTTTTCAACAGCAGCGGTGCATGCAGGACAGAGGAGCTGCTAACTGCTAGCAGGTCCAGGTCATCCTGGAGCCAGAGAAAGGCTGTCATTGGCATGCCCTCTCATAACGATACATTATACTCAGTATACACGTTATACTGGATACATCCTTGCATTGCACGTGTTGAGACTGTGCTGCTATGGCTGAATATCCCCAGTGATACTAAGTGATACAAGCCAGTACACTTTCTGTCAACGTCACACTCAGTATCTCCTTGCAGTCCCCTAGTTTAACATTCTCTGAAAAAGTAATTGGGTACTTCACAGCCCTGGCTCCGTAAATAGGAACAACGTGGTGATTTGAATTTAGCAAGTGTTGTCAAGAATTACTTACTGTAGCCTACATTTAACCCAAGGCTGTTTGTGAATTAATTAAACAAATAAAATGTAAATTTATTTATTTATGTAATTTATAGCCAGTTAGATTTCACAAACAACTGCTATCTAATTTGTGTGCTCCAACCTTAGTTTGAAGTGTCTTGGTCCCAGTAAAATACATTCTGGAATGTTCCCTCAGGTAGACTGGAGCCTGGGGAAACATAAAACTGTAATGCTGTCTAATAAAATTTTATATGCATACCATTCTGGGTTTAAGGAAATGTAAACAGCATACTCTGAACTAATCAGAATAAAGAGTATTCTACTACAGAGAAAATAAATGTGCTGAATCAGTGACAGTTGTAAGAAAGATACCCAGCAAACAACATACTTTTCAACAGAGAGCAGTGAATTATATTATAATACATTACATTATTGTGTTGTCATGCCGACTCATGACATTATACATGTTTGTTTGTCAGACGCCCCATAAAACACATGTACGGTAAAATAAAATGTTTAGTTAAAGGAGCTGCTCCCTTTGAAAAGCCCTACAGCTTTCGTTTGAGTCGGTAGAATCAGAGGGAACACCGCCTTAAGGGTAAACCAGAAATTCTGTGTGCATGTAAACACAGTCAATGACCCATACTGTATTTATGAGAGTGTAATAATGAATGGCTAACGTTGGCAATTTCCTTTAACATGTCTGTAGAAAGTCCCATAAGAAGTGAGTTACCCTTTTACTTATTGGTGGATAGTGTGTGTGTGTGCGCGTGCGTGCGTGGTCACCTTGAAGAGTTTTTGAGAGTGTTTGATCAGAAACGCCATTCCACTGTTGAGTTTCTTCAGATTGCTCTTTAGGTCTCCAGCAGTCATCTGGTCACAGAGAGTGCAGCGACCAGAACAACATTGAATCGGGTTTCAAATCTTTATGCAGAAAAATGTGTAATCAAAAGTACTGAATGGCCTGTCATTTATACAACTGTTAAATTAATTAAGTTAATTGGGGCACATGAAAGAAAGCATGCCATTTGTATTTAAAAGGTATAGTCAGCTATTGTGAGCTAATACACTTCGTCAAATTTACCAAATAACTCCTCACACGTCACTATCTTACTGTTCTGTCTGTGCTGAAATGGCGACCAGCGCTCACAACAACATCCCCCTTGGCTTCGCAATGCGTTTCAATGTGTGGGGCGGAGCTTCTGAGGCAGTTTGTTTTGATTTGAGCTCAAGGCTAGCGAGCGTTCAGGAGAATGACGCACCCTGCCTCTAATACTGTATGTGTTGTGAAGAACATGAATCCTACATGTCTGGGCCAGAGGACGTGAGGGGCGAACATGAGCGCCAGGTTGGAGGCAGACATCTTGTTTTTGTCCTGCTGCTTGGCCGTGTTGTAGAGGAGGTCCAGCAGGAGTTTGAGCAGGGAGCGATTGGCCGGCGGGAGGAGGAGCAGGAGCAGCTGCAGGGCCTCTATCTGACGCTCCTTGTCAGGGAGGGCTGTCTTGTTGCCCTGCTGGTCAAACAAGGTCATGTCTGCAACACAGGAGGGGGATTATGGGTAAGCAGTGTCATTTATAATCTTGGCTAACACCTCCCCATCAGGTCAGAACAAGAAGAAAAGATACCTACAGTAAATATAGTGTGCTTCAATGTATGTTTGTTGCCTAGTTACAGCAGACGTTGATCCACCAGAAGGGTAATCGGCATGGACTAACTACAATAAGAGATTGTGTGTGTGTGTGTGTTTCAGACAGGACCACATTTAGTCAAAATACAGTCGGTCCTATTTTACAGATCTAAGCACAAGGTCTAAAGCACAAGGCGCAAACTGCATTTAGGGCGTGTCCAAATCCACGTTTACTATTTTGACAGCAGATAAACGGTCGGTGCGCCAGGCGCATGCTTCAAAAGGCTTGGACTTACTCTCTTCATTATTTATGAGTGTGTTTTGGGCATAACATACAATAAACCAATGTCATCTCCGATCTCCCATTCCCTGTATAAATTAATCTGTTCTGGGAGCTGGAGAGCAGCGAAAAACCCTCCACATGGTACAGAACAGAGCAAGCATCAATGACAACAGACATAGCATAAAGGAGGGCCTTGGGGAGGAAGCGGCAGGAAAGAGCAGGCTTAGGCAGCTTACATAAGGCAGCCTGGACGTTTTGGCCAATGCATGTAAAGCAGCAATCAGCTGGTCTGTCAGCTGGAGATCAGAAGATGAATCATCTTGGCTAAGCTGGACTTCAAGGCCTGCCTGAACTAACACTCATGCTGAATTTGTGTGTGTGTGTGTGCGTTTGTGTGTGTAAGTGAGTGTACACGTGCGCACACAAACCTACCCGTTATCTTGAGGTGCGCGTGGAAGTGGCGGTGTGTGAGCAAGGGCTCAGGCAGGTCTCCCAGGAAGGTCTTCAGCAGCGTGGCCACATCGTGGGGATGGAAGTCCCCTGACTCCAGGTCCACATCCGCCCCACTGTTAAGGAGCTCTTTAAGCGTCTGCAGGCGCACATTGTTGCCCGGGACCCTGAAAACACCCTCCACATGCAGATCTGCACGGAATAAGGAGCGTTACTGGGGACCATGTCTGACAGCGCCAACGATATTGGAATGTTAACAAAGAGAGCACTGTAATGTATTTCAATGGAAGCAAAAATGGAACGCTTCTAGTCCCTTAAGTGGGCGTGTCACTAAGGCATTTTGCTGTGGAGGCTGATGTAGGCACTAGGCAGCACACAGACAGCTAAATCTACCATGCATAGCCTCAAACAAAGTCAATTTTGCTGCAGAAATACCGTTGTGGCCTCAGATTGATCGTAGGTACTTGGAAATTAATGTACTATACTCAAAATACCCATTAACGCCCCTAGAATTTCAAGATTTATTGAGACATATGAAATTGTAACACTACATCCAGTACATTTTGACAAACGGCAGCTAAGATTTAAACATGCTGCAAACATAACTCACTGATATTTCATGATTTGACACAAAGTATGATAACATTCCATGACTTTCCATGTCTGGAATAGACTTATAAAAAGTCCATGATATTCCAGAAGTTCCATGAGCAGTGGGAACCCTGTTACTCACTCCTGCTGAGGTAGACAATGAGCTGGTAGATCACTGCGATGCTCTCTTCTGACAGGGGAGTCCCAAAAACTATGCCCTTGTCTGGGACAGAGAAGTGAGGGTTAAACACCAGCACACCCAAGCCTACTGCAAATCAGATTTCTCCCTGCTGCTGACCTTTGCGTTTGAGGAAGTTGAGAGAACGGAAGAAGCCTCCACCGTTGGGGGTCTTGGGGCTGTCTTCTCCCAGCAACTGGGAGAACTCGGCCCCCGGCAGGTCGATGAGTCGCGTCACATTGCTGAGCACCAGCTCCAGGTACACCTCTGGTCTCTCGTGGCGAAGCTTCTCCACAAAAAAGTCTGGGTTGAAGATGATGGGCGGCCGTCCACACGTGTCCTCGTGATTCAACACCATCTTGGAGAAGGTCCCTCTAAGGGAAGCACATGCTTAGAGATTAACCCCTAGGAATCTGCCAGATCCTCTGGCTTGAGGTTGCCATTCAACACACTGAAAACGTAATGTCAGAAAGCCCTTCTATAGAGATAACAATTGCTGATAATGCACCATTGAAATATATGATGGAATATTGTTCTGTTTCATCCGATAACATTTGGGAATACAAAAGCATTCAGGAGTGGTTAATGTACAACCTGCAGCTCACTATTTATGATGAGACACAATGACTACAGTGTCAGAAAGTTTCCAAAAAGGAAAAACAGGGATCTCTAACAGTCAGAATTCGATTGCAAACCACTTGGTACAATATCAACAAACACAATTGCATTTGTATTGTAGGAATACAACGTGGCTGTTTATTCTTATAATTATTTTAAGATAGCTACTGGCTACCTACATATCCTACAAGCTGATCCACGTTGCCTAAAAAGTGTTGTTTGGCAATAAACCAGGTATTGATGTTGATGCATTGCATTTTTTCAGATCTACATGTGTAAACAAAGTCAAACTAGGAATCGGTTTAAACTAAATGTTCCGAGGTTGCCATGTATCTGTACGGTATAGATCAAATCTATTATGAAATGTAAAGCTATACGGTACAGTATAATGTTAAGGTAGCTTCAGAAATTCAGTCAGTTGGTTACCGTAATTGTTTCTGTCTATGTGATTTTTGTGAGAAGATAGTGACAGCTGCTGCCACACTAACTAATTCTATTAACTTCTCTTACCTTTTATTTTCTATATATTCATCTACCCCTTTGTCCGCAGCCATATTCGATTTGAAAACTCTGCTTTCTACCGTCAGACCCCGCCCCCTTAATCGATAATTGGTTGGTTGAGAATTATGGGCGGGTGTAAAGAATACGCCGCTTTCTGGTTGGTTTATTTGAATGTAGAGAACAACGACTGCCCATACGTCGCAAAACAGAAGCGGCGTGCGTGCACAAAATATGTATTCGATCCTCATCGCTATGTCTATGTCAGGTATAAAAAATATTTACATCAGTATTCATTTATATAAAAAAATGTATGCACCTTTAGCCAGACACAAAAGCACAACATGTTAGTTAAATATGGGTGGTTATTTTACTAGCTAATGTTCCATCCATCTATCCATCTTCATCCGCTTATCCAGAGTCGGGTCGCGGGAGCAGCAGATCCAGCAGGGGACCCCAAACCTCCCTTTCCCGAGCCACATTGGAAAGCTCTGACTGGGGGATCCCGAGGCGTTCCCA
>JAODTR010069306.1:3584-15930 GCA_025399935.1 Amblyopsis rosae | reverse complement strand
CAAGTTCTGGCTCCTTCCCCCACAGTGAGGTGACGTTCCACGTCCCCAGAGCCAGCCTTTGCTGCCCGGGTCTGGTTTATTTTCTCATTCCCAAATTAGTATCCTACCTACATGGCCCAACCATTCACTGCTGATGAGACTGACATTTTCTCTAACCAAATAAATACTCAAGTACACTGCAGCGAGCCTATTTCGCCTGGGTTACATTGACCTTTCTTCCTCACACTCAACTGCACCACCACCTTCTGGGCAGACATGGGACTGCAAGCACCCGAGGGCACACGTGCTGCATTTCTGACAGTTGTCGCAAAGGGGGAGCAGAATAAACAGACACTGTTGTGCTTCCAGCAGACATACTGTAAGAGAAAAAAGGAAATACACTGAATTAGAGAGAGAGAGAGAGAGAGAGAGAGAGAGCCTCTCCCAATGTCTCCCTTGAGGCAGTGGAGCTTCCATTGCCAAGTTTTAATCCACTCAATGCTTGAAGTCAAGGAGTACAGAGGAGAGGGAAGGGCATGAGAGGAGAAGAGCAGAGGTGTGCAAACAGGAGAAACTTAACTTTTGAGTTTCAGTAAACATACTACACCATTCACAAAAGATACTGTATTGTATATATCACTGTTGAGAACGTTAATAGACCTTATTGCATATTAGGAAAATTAACGTTACCCTTGTCACTAAACGTTATTCATTAGTTTGTCAAATAAATGCATAAACACATTCAGGCTCAAGAGGAATTACAATTTCCACAACGTGGGCCTATCTGACTTTTCATTGTAAATCAAGCTCATCTTTAAGTGGTGCAAATTCGTGTGCGTGTACAGCTCCTTTAATGTATTTTTTTGGTTTGCACTGTAGGATAGCCTATGGGATTATATTTCTGTTTAGACAGTACAGTGTTTTTCCTGTTGTTTAAATGTACACATATCTTTGGAAGTATACTATACTATACTGGACTATACTATACTATACTATACTATACTGTCCTACAAAGCCTAAGGGCAGTAACACGCAAACAGTCAAACAGAAAAAATGGCTTCAAAGTTTTTGTAGTTTCTGCAATTTTAATACACATTTTTCTCAGAAATAAAAATAAATTGAACTCTCAAACTGTCACAAGATAAAGCGTTTAACAAGAAGTTCATTTTTAGTAATAACTCAATTTTGACCAGCTACGTATTTACTGCGGTTAGCCTTTAGACGGCGGTATAGGGCTCTGTGTGCATCCTACAGCCCACCACAACACAGCAGACGATGTTAAAACACTCAGACCCAATCTGCATGGATCCAGATTCATTCCTGATCTGTTGTATCTGTTGTTACCATCCAGGACAGTTTGAGCGCATCGAGCACTGGTGTCAGTTCTGAAGTAACGTCAGGAAATTGTTAAATGTGTCATGATTACATCGGACTCCAGCTGCCAAACATCAGTATAGTAGATCACTAGAACTGAAAATAAGAGAATATTAGCATGTTCTCCTAGAAGAAAAAGGATGTGAATCTGTCGGAAAGAAACCTTTCATTCTTTATTTTAATGTATTTTACCACTTGCCAAGTCGTTAGCTGGTCCTGGACCTAGTTTGTGTCTTTGGGTCCCATCTGGAGAACAGAACAAGTGCTGTCTGCACAAGCCATCAGAACGATTACAGCATAATATACCCCTCTCCATCTCTGGTAGCCTGTGTTACTGTGATTTACATGTACAGTACTCCCACACACACACCAACAAGTAGAGAACATCCTTAAAGCTCTTCTCTCAATCCTTCTTACCTTCTGTTTCTCATTCTTGTCCTTCCATTCTCTCGACCACTCCTTATCACAGAGGTAATTGGTTTCATGGGACATGAGAGAACTACCTGGAAACTAGCCTTGCGAGACCATCTTCATCTCGCGTATTTCAGTTTAATGTCGCCTCGGAATAATTTTGAATGTGTCCGAGAAGCAACTGAACTTTCCAATCAGCATCGTGTTTATAGCTACAGTATATGGTTGTGGTTTAGGTGTGCCGACCATGGTGCCGACAGCGAAAACAACCAGGTGGTTCATCTAATCAGCTGCCAAGTATTTTTTTGAAAGTACAGCCATTCACAAACAGTTTCAATGTACGGCTTCCCAGATGGACTTGTGACAACAAGTCCTCTGGCATGTCAGGTTACCTGGAAACATCAACTCTCTTAATTTGTGTAAACACACGCCACCACAGCCAAAGTAAACCTATTCTTATTAGGATTCAGTAGTAGCCCGGCCGTGTTTTCCCTTCTCCTTGATGCGCATGATGCGGCCACTGTTTAACTGGAGGTGAAAACGAGAGATTCAAAGAGAAGGGGGAGGATGTGGCACTCTCCTGGATAAAAGTAGAATCAGCATCAAACATGAGGACAAGGTCGGAGGATCCACAGTGCAGACAATGACTAATGTTAAGGCCTGAATCAATTGGAAAGCTGTGGCCTCTACAAAGAAACAACACAAAAATATAAAAGCTAATTCTACAAGGTTTTTATTAGAAAATACAAAACAAGAGCAAAAGCAAACATGTATATAAATAAGGTTTGTTTTAAATACAGTCAGTGCGAATAAGTGAACTTCCTGTTTTGCAATGCATTGCTTCAAAATGAAATATCATTTGGCTGCATGTTTGTCTTAACATGTTACATGTCCGTTAACACTGCTGATACAGTATGTCCCCAAGTCCTTCTCAGATGTGAGATGCAAATCAGAAACTGGCCTATTGAAAATGGTATATGCATTTAATACTGTGCAAGTGTGTAGTTCACTTAAGTCTACTCTAAATGATAAACATGATGTGTAATATACTTTGTCATCTATTTTTCTTTGACGTTATAAAGTCAATAAGCAAATGGGCCTAATGCTATATACCAGTTTTATGTACAAATCATTTTACAAAACCAAAAAACACAACAATGTGAATATGAATTAAATAGTTTTACAATAAAAAAAATGAATAACTTAAAGTATATTTGACTATTAAGGATATTCTGATTATATGCGTAATGATTATCTGTACACAAAAGTTCCTAGTTGTTTGGAGACATACAAATAATTAAGGTGCACTTGAGTACCAGCATTTCATACAATCAACAATTGTCCTATACATGTGTTGTATATGATATATATTATAGCTGCGTGAAATTGATCATGTTTCCCGCTCCAGCAGACATGTTATGATATTAAACCTTACTTCAACTATAATGCCCCTAGAGATGACACAGATGCAATTAAAAATCAACAGAACCAGTGCATGATTAAAGAAATATGTATCGAGCACCGTAACGACAGACAAAACAGGAATTGTAAAAACGTTATCTTTCAGGGATTTGAGGGTTGTCATAAGTGCACTTGAACATACTGTACATTTATAGAAATTACATTGCTAATGACTTTGCTAATGCTAATTCTAATATACATGTATTTCAATTTGTGAAGTTGAGGCTATGGTAAGTGTGCTATACTAGACTAAACTTAACATACTGCATGATAACCTTAGCACCATAGTGAATAGTGATGAGCAGCTGATCTAAAATCCATCATTACAAAAAACAAAACAAAACAAAAAACAGTAAATGTCAGAGCACCACCTAAATTACCTTCCATCAACCGTAATCATTACAAAAACTCAAAAAGTTCTAGTACAAAACATAACAAAATCATGTCCAATGTATTTACATGCCATAGTTGAAACGTCTGATGCCTTCAAACACATATGTGACTTTAAATAAGCCCATATATACAAAATAGTATGTTTGAGGGAGGGAAGTTGTGCAATTCCTAAAGAGAGCAATGTCTGTGTTTCTTTGTCAGCTTGCTATGTGCGGAACTGTTTATTTGAACCAGTGCAGGTAGTTTGTCTTAAGGGCAGGAAAGCACATGTTGTTGCTGCATGAACCCCCGTAGCTTGGCGGGCAAGCTGAGCATGGCACGCCTACCTTATAGGGAGCCTCGCCAATCCAGTTCCCCCTAGACAACAAAAACATACACTTCACTCAAGAGAGACTGGGCACAGAGAGAGTTCAAGGGACAGCACTTCCACATCAGACCAGTCCATGCAAGTCAATGTGCATGTTCACTGATTTCACCATAATATTGCCGATTATTTCTCGAGTACTTATATAACATTAATTCCCAAATACCTACGATCAATCTGAGGCCACAACAGAATTTTGCAGCAAACTTGGGGTAAATGTAATTTTTTCAGGCCATGCATGGTAGATTTAGCTGTCTGGGCGCTGTCTATGCCAGCCTCCACAGCAAAATGCTGTTAGTGATGCGCCCACTTGAGACACTAGAAACGTTAAATTTCTGTTGCCATAGAGATGCATAACATTGCTCCCTTTGTTAGTATTCCAATATCTTTTTGTCAACCGGTCCCAAAAGGATCCCTCCACAAATAAAAATGAGTAAAATGTTAATCCACCATTTGTGGCACTGTGTTCTATTGTGTATTCAGTCATTCAAACAATTAACACAGGGGGCAGGATTCCTGAAAGTTTGTAGGCTCTATTCCCAATATAACCTACTGTAAATTTAAGCATCCTTAAGAAAAATGCCTCCTGCCTCCTTAATTCTTAAAAAAGAACTCATATGCTCCTTAGATAAAACCATAATGTATGCTTAAAAATGTACTAACATGCACAAAAGTATATTTAAGGTTATTGAAACAGGTGACTTTTGAAGCAAGTGTGTTACATTTTTAAACGTCTCCCCACAGTGAGATTAAACAATTTAGGTCACAAGTCAGTCACAAGGCCTAATGGTCATGGAACCCAAGCCTTTAATTCAGGAATTAGACTGCTCTAGGAATTTTGTCTAGAGCTCAGAGATCGCAATATGCGTACAAAGGCCTGTACCGGCTGTATCTGAAACTCACAGCAGCATGGGTGGCATTAAAATGCAACGTTTCTTATCATCTTATTCAACTAAGTGGCTTTGCATCTTATTAGGAACCAAATTCCGTAATACATTATGTACAGTACTTACTTGGGCGAGTAGTTGCACACTAAATACGTTGCTCGTTTCCACACAGAACCCCAAACGTTCATATTGTGGCATGTATGAATCGCACAGCCAACTTTATTCGATGTCGCCCACACCATCTGCAAAAGAGATACATCAGCTGTGTGCAATTCATCATTACAGAGAAACATATGCTGTACAAACACGTCAGCTTGCTTACCTGTGTATAATGTGTACACATGGGTCCATAGCACCTAAGCGGACACCTGGGGTTGCAGTCCCTCGGATACGGAAAAGCGTAGTCTTTAACCTCATCGTACCACGGCTTCACCAGCTGAAGAATAGACCGATAGCTGCAAACAAACATAATAATATAAGACATAATCGATAAGGGAATATCTGTCAAAGCTGTACGACTTCCGTAAACAAGTGTAATGATGTCATAAAAACAATTAACCAGGGATTAGATAGAAAACTGAATCTGGTTTTTTTTTTCGGGATTTCCTTTGACCGCTCATGTGACTGTCTGTGAAGTAGGCCAGTGAAACCATCCTATAATAAGCGATCATAGCAAACTGAGCGCTGTTTCCACATGGCACGAGCGAAAGCCCCTTTGTCCCCCTTTTGTTTATTTGTAAGATCAAAGTATCGGTTATATCCTAAGTATTCTTTGGGTCAGTGTAGAAGAGAGAGGGGTCAGTAACCCAGCGACCGTGACTTCACAGAGACCATCCTTGAAGGAAGTGTCGGGGGAGACAGGATGGGGGAGGGTGGGGTCAAAGGGCACTCACCGCCCTGTCCTGACGGAGAGGTTCTGACCCAGGAAGCGGAGGAGGTTGGGAGGTCCGTGCTCCCACATGCATGCATGTGCCCAGTCCTCGGCAGTCTTGGCGAGGGTTTCGTCCCATACCTAAGCACAAGGACAAGCTCATGACATGAACGTGACCAGACACTCTCCATCAATTGTATATGTGCAACACTGCAGTAATGCCGCAAAGAATAACCTTTCTGGCAACATCTAATAACTTGGCTAGAAAGATGTGAAGAAGAGTATAGGCTACTATGTACAGTTAGTAGGTCAGTTATAAATGCAGAAACATTAGTAACTCCTGTTTGTTCCCACATAATGTACATCACAAATTCTCTTCATTGCCTATTCTATGGTTTGAGAGTATGTTTAATCTTGGTTGTCTTGACCATTTAAACTTTTAAATGCTGAAAAAAATCTGTTTTATCATTTCACGTATGTGTGCTTATTCGTGCCTAGGCATTCTGTCCTTGTTGCTGATGCAAATATTATAATCAATGAATATGTCTACGAGTGTATGGATCTGTCACTTGGCTGGAAATATGACCGCATGCTCTTAGCAAGTCTACATTGGTGGTCTCACACTGCAATCTGCTCAACAGCTGGATATTCCAAGATGCTGAAAAACATTTGCCACCGTATTTTTCAACTTTGTCAACGGGTTACATCTTGCGTAGCCTAATAGATATACAGTAAGCTCGTCGATTGAAATATCGTCACTTACCATGTATTCCATATTAGAAGCTGGGGGAAACACTTTTCCTCTTACTTTGTTGTGGTAGTCAAGAATAGCAAGCATGTCGTTCTGAGAAATATAACGCTTCCTTCTGGTTTTAGAAATGCTCGTGGTGTCTGTTCCGTAGCTGTGCGCTGCGCCAAGTTTGGTGAAATTGGTAGCTGACAACGAATTAGACACGCTAAAAACACTCGTTGCCAGCGCACTTGCTCTGCAAGTTATGAACATTATCAATACGTCTATAGCAAAAACCTGAGGTTTCATGATAGTACGGTGTATTCTGACACAATATTCCAAAATCTTGAATCGATCTGAAAAGAAATTAAAGGAAAAAATAAACTTTAGAAATGATAATTTCAAGTTAAATGTATCCATGTATTTGCTGAATAGCACATATGCTAGGCTACATGTTTATTTAGTAACGCATGCACGTTATACATTTAGATATTCTCAATATAGGCTATTCAGAATTGCATTGACATATTTCTTAATTATTATAGGCAATAAGCCTACCTTCTCCTTGCGCGGTAGACTGCGGTGCCAGGCTACGCGCACTGCAGGATAGAGAGGGAGGGCTTTCAGAGATGGTGAGATGAGTGCTTCAGGAGAAGTTGGGAGTTTGTATACTCTGTGGGTTTATATACTGTCTGCATTTGAAGGCGCAATGAGTTCGCCTCTCTTCAGACGTGCGCAGAGCCCCTCCCTGTCACCTGGACCAATGTATCACTAGCAGACGTAATGTTTGGGTTTTTCTCCCGTATTTCTGGCAAAATACCACATTTTGTAGACATCTGCTTTAGGTTTTCAAAGCTTCTGCAAATGGTAAAAAAAGCTAATATTTGTAAAGAAAACAATAATCCATCGAGAGGGTGGGTGAAACAGGTGAAGGCGATCGTGCTAAAATGGCTAGAAACCTATTCTTACAATATATTCACGATGTTCGGGGGTGTGCACTGTTGGGTATTGTTGTAAATGAATGTGAGTTTTGCTTCTTCTAGCATTTAGTAGTCCACAATAATACAACTGTCACATTTATTATTTTGCATCCACAGGCAAATTGTCGTCACATGGTGAGAACATGGGATCGGGGTGGTGCTTTGTTGGGCCAGTGAAAATGCCAAGTTCATTTCATATCAGTCGTCTTGGTCGTTTTCATTATTTTGTAAAGATTACACTTGTTCTGCTATTGCGTCCAAGTCGCGACGCTTTGCCAAAATGGACAATGGGCCAAGTAAAAGCCCCTTCAGCAGATCATAATTTTCTCTGGCAGATGGTGAACAAATTAAAGCGACGTGACGCAGGAACAATTACCCCCACTCTTTTTTACTCTTTTTCTCCAGTTGCCGATAAACGGTTCTAATCCAAAAACTTTCAACTTTCTTGGAAGTGATGGACTTTTTGGGTGCTGGCAGGAGGGTTCTACTGTATCATCCCATCCTGATGTCTGCACTCATATCTTGTAGTTTTCAGTATAGGCTAGTCGTTAACTCCAAAACCAAAAGGTTGCAGAAAAATTATTTGAACTCGAAAACACCTCTCTTCATTGCCATATATGGGTGCGCCCTCAGAAGCTCCGCCCCCACAATTGGACATCCATTGCCAAGGCTAGGACAGTGTTGTGTGGTGCGGTCTGCACCACTGTGTTTGTGTTTACAGAGTAAGAGCTGTGCAGAAACATTTTTGTTTAAAAAGAAAAATGTCAGCACATGCAGAATGGGCAGCTAATGGACCATGGGTAGTCTCGCTAAACTTTTATATTATGAGATATTAATCTTGCTAGCTTCAATTTAATGTCGCCGTTATTATCAGTCTGGAACCCCTCAATGCAAAAGCGTTTATCGACAGTGTAGAAAACAATCAAGCCAATCGGTGGTTAGCTGAAGGTCCGACATCAGATCTACGTTGCACGTTGCGCATTTCTCTAGATTTTAAACATTGTTTTTGGGTGAGATAAAGGTGGGTGGTCCAATTGTATGTAAGGATGTTTGAATGAAATGTATTAGCACCGCCTCTATGACTTTTGAATTGAGTGATTCAAGACTGATAGTTTACTGCAAATTCAAATTGTATAACGTGAGATCAGGATGGTTTCATGTGGCTAGATCTACGAACAGTATTTGCTCAAATTATTAGCTTACAATCGCTGTAGTGTATTATCTTACAATCGCTGACTTTACCTTTAATAATGTGATTCTACACCCTGCACTCAGCTAAAAGACATAGTTGAATTATCTATCAATGTATAAGGCCCGCCCCTATCTGTCAGTAGGACACTTATTGGACAGATCAGTTGCTACTCCTATTCAGTTGCAAGGATTTTTTGGCTTTCCAGAACTATTTTCACAAGTTGTGTTTCAAACAAGGATACGTATCGCCATGTCGTCATACATTTGGGCCCCTCTTAAACAAGCGTTTCATCTTATGTGCATTTCACAACTTTCATATACTCAATATGCTTCTATTGTTATGACTGTGGACCACTGCATCTGCTCTCTATTTGGACTTATCCTGCATATGGTATCAATAGCCAGACCTACTCTACGGCCAGCACAGTATCCAGCCACACATTCCCAGCACACCTCTGAAATAGTATACCCCCAGCCATGCATCATAATAATGCTCAGCATTAGATGAGTTACCACTTAACAATATAACAGCGTTTCACTATTCCAAAATGTACTTGACATTCCGGATCAGAGATTACCATGGAATCCAGAATGTTGTAATTCTCTTTCGCTCCCCTCTTTTGTTCTCTCCTTCTCTCTGTCACACGCACACGTACATGCACGCACACACACACACACGCACATTTGTTTCACAAGCAGCCTCCTGTACCAAGGCCCAAAATGATTTTCCCTCCATCCATCCTCCGGTGCTGGCTTGAGCGGTGAACCCAATGACTTCAGAGAAGGGGGTTGAACCATTATTATCATATTATCAGACAAGTAATTAAGGCATTACAGTATTTGGGGCACATACTGCATCAATTGAGTGTCTCGGGTCTGTTTTGGAAAGGCATGCTTTTTCATACAGAGCATTTATTCACCTACAATTGTTCCAACTCCCCCCCCCCCCCCCCTCACGGTGGGCCTCTGGTTTCTGATGCCAGTACGAAGGAAGAGAGGTGCAGCACCGAGAAAGAGGGAAAGCAACAAAAGAAATGCTAGCTTGATAAAGCCAGCTAGTTGTTAGCTATATGATAGCTTAAGATGACGCCAGCTAGATGGTGGCTATTTTCAGATGTAAAAAATAATGTATTTGTGGTTGGTTTAGCCTAGCTATGGCATGTCACATACTGTAAGAACACACAATGGGCACCAGATAGCTTAACCGACCAAAAGAAAGGTCATTTTAAGTGTCAACGCCTCACATTTGAACTGTTCATTCTAAATGAATGCTAGGAATTACTGGAAAGTCCTGCTTGACTCGTGTCTGGGTGCAGAACTATGTTGTCCTTCACAAGTCAACAAGTAGAAGCATCTCTAAAATGGACAGACGTTCCTCGCGTACGTCGTCTTAGCGAAGAGAAGCAATCCGCCGCATACTCCAGGTCCAGAGGAGTACTCTGCCCATGTCTATTGTTGCTTCTCTGGCAAGGTCCATCGTGCCTGGGAAAATCACTAAGAGAGGCTGGAGAAACGGTTGAATGAAAAGGATTGCCTGATGACCCGAGAAACACTTTCAATTCTTAGCCAAGTCTGAAATCTGAGACTGTACTATGTGCATCTGTATTTTACAGACCGAATATCCCCATGCTATATTTTAACAGGATAACCTTATTGTGATATTTTACTGTGATATTGACATTGACGTACATTTCTTTCTAAATCGTTTATTTTTTTAATAAACTGAGAATTGATCTTTAATTAAAGGTTGGGTGCTAGGCCAGTCCAAACCTCAAAGTGCCATGTTATATATTAGCTGTTATAAAAGGCCTTAGCGGGTGGGAGTTTGTGATGTCACAAGCTGGTTTTTCTTGGCAGACAAGGCAAAGAAAAAATAAAAGCGGCATTTCAAGAGCTAGCGTTTACATTGGTGAGAAGCCCAGGCTCAAACTTGTAGACGACCAGGCCTCTTTCTTCAGCATGCAGCTGTTAAACGTTGTGGAATATACAATGGAATATACAGTTACATACTAAATATTGTGTATTTTTCACAGTCAGCTAACTGGGCACAGGTCTGTTGACAGTGAGGATATCTACGGCTGAGAAAGCTCTGTCCGGCATTCTCATCAGAGGTTTGACTCCTCCCATGCTGAAGAGTAACAAGCATAGTAAATTAAGTCAATACATGTCAAGCACTTTGATCAAAGTTTGGCCTCATTGAGATTTGTTTTTCATTAAAATTGTAATTCCTGTAGTGTTTATTTTGTACATACACTCAAGGTGCTAATATAATTATCCTGATGGAAAAAAAGCATCTCATTTCATTGTATCCCAAAGTAACTGGCAGCAACTCATTTTGGTAACTATAGTACTGCTTCACTATAAAATCACCCGGTATAAACTAGAGCCATAAATCCCTGTATTGACCAAACAGCTATACCTCCACAAAGCTGACCTATAGAAGATATTTTCAGGGGGTGGATGTTTCTCTTCTGTTGTCTAGAAACAAGTGTGGCTCTTGTGTTTCCAAAACACACAGTGGAATAGGCTCTAAGAGGCACGTTGACGTCCTCAACTTTAGACACAGGTAGTAAGTAAACAAAGCTATAAAGCCATTAAGGAAGCCATTTAGAGCAAATTGGATACAGCAATGAAAAAAACAAAACTGCAGATCACCAGTAGTCCTTTGAAAATGTCTAATTTCAGCCTGAGAAATTGCGGTGGTTAAATTTTCACCATTTGTTAGTCAAGCATTAGTAGATAGCAACAGTAACACAGGCACCTAAGGGAACCATCACCTTTAGCATGCCAAACATTCATACAGTATGTCTATAAACAATGCAGTAAAGCAGTACTCTAGTTACTGTATTATTTACCAACTGCTTTCCTCCCATAACACTATTTAGAGTGTGGGAAAAGCCTATAGGATTACTGTACAGGGACATTTACTAGAATAAGTCCCCCAGCTTGTGCATCTATTTTTGACATGCTACATTCCTTTGCCCTGAGATATTCTCACCCATCTATACGACATTTACAGCCATCTTTTGATGCCTGCACCTTGTAGTGCTGGACAGAGTGAGGACTGTAGACTCACACAGACATTTCACAAGAGGTTCAGATGTCAGCTCGCTGAAAGACAGGCAAACATGAAAATATCCAACAGCGCCTAAAGTTACCGCCGCCATGTTTTATGATGTATTTATATGGCAACAGGTGACAAACACTGTCACCTGGGACAGAGGTGTAAGCAGCCAAAACAAAAACAGAAGCGTGGAGAAATATTAGCAAATATCAATAAGGGACAACACTGAAACATGCAGTATACATGCAGCATACTGTAGTTCTGTAGTTCTATGATATTTCTATATTATAAACAACAAACATAAAGATGAGTAATGCTTCTTCAGATAAATTAATCTAAAGGCATAATTTTAAGTGCAAATGCAAACTACTGCATATTAATTAGATGTACAGAATCCTTTTGTGTGCCGTGTCCAAATCATGGATTACAGACACTCTGTGTGTTACGAGTGGCCTGTGTTACAGTCAGTGGCTAGGTTGGCATGGATGGCATGTGTTACAGTCAGTGGCTAGGTTGGCATGGATGGATGGCATGTGTTACAGTCAGTGGCTAGGTTGGCATGGGTGGATGGCATGTGTTACAGTCAGTGACTAGGTTGGCATGGATGGATGGCATGTGTTACAGTCAGTGACTAGGTTGGC
>JAODTR010069295.1:0-15932 GCA_025399935.1 Amblyopsis rosae | reverse complement strand
TCCAGACGGGGACCCCGGGCTTCCTCCGGGCAGGGTAACTCCTTCTCTTAATGAGTTCTTCATGGGGGTCTTCTGAACCATTCTTAGGGGATATTATTTTTAAAATCTGATATTTGGTTCAAACCCATTGAGTAATTTACAAACAGCATTATCTTGAAAACCAATACTGTATAACACACCTATTAATAGACGTTGCAGTAGTAGTAGACCACAATTTCGTGCAGTCTAGTGTATAGTTGGAGGATGGTGGGATGAATATTCCCCACCGCTATTCTGCAGCAATGATGGGTATTCCCCACCTAAGATTCTACAGCTTACTGCAGTAGCCTACTTCACCTGAGTGTGGGCTACTGTGCAATGTGCATTTGCATGTAGGCTACATTCTTCAACAGCTATTTGTCATGGTCATGGCTAGTTGAAGAATACAGCACAGAGGATATGTCTTACCATTGTTCCTTCTATTGCCTAGACATACCAGCACCTGGGTTTGAAGGTTTCCTGGCTTCCTTTAAAACCTAGTTGTTTTCCCTGCCCCACATCTATCTGGTAATGCTGTCCTCTAACATCTTCTGTGACTGAAAATGTCCCATTACCAAGCAAGAGACAATGCCATTTATGAATGTGTACACTATTTCAGATACTCAACTCTAAGAGGGCACAAGCAGAGACAGTTTAATTTCCTGTTCACACCAGCTGCTTCAGTCATTGGATTTAACATGCATGTGTTGAAATATAGAGCTCGATAATGCCTGCAGACAATAGAATAATCAGGCTAAATGACAACAGGGTAAATGGAAGAATAACAGCTGAACAGAAAGACAACAGACCACACCAATTTGACACTACAGAACTTTACTTGAATTTGATCCAAGTTCATTGTCTATACAGGGTATATTTACAAGATAGGAAATTGGGGGAATAAAGGGAAAAAACTAAACAAAGAAAACACTAGATACAACTGAGGTATTAGCTATAAGCATTTACAGGTATGTAATTTATAGTAAATATCAATTGTGATAAACAGTTAGAGATGCAGTGTCCTCTGGTTTAAAAAACATCTTTATATCACAACATGAGGTAGGAGAACAGTGTCTCAAGTCATGCAAGAAGAAACGCCTCATCACGCTGTCCTAATGGCAACATAGTATGCAATGGGCATCACAGACATTGCGTTTTATTTTTCAGAATAGCATAGAGGGGAAGAAAATATTTTGTTTATGAAAGCCATAGGTGTATGTATATATATATATATATATATATATATATATTATTCTTTTTGTTACTCTAGTAGCAGGTGTGAAGCATATAAAAAGAATACATGGTGTGTCTATTCTTAGTACCCAGTCTATCCATGTGCTCGTTTGAGGTGCAGACTGCCTCCTTCACTCTGCCATAGTGGCATTGAGGCTGGCTGAAAATCATAAACATAAGCACACCATCTGTCAGCGGTTCAAAGTCACCGTGCATTTGTTTACAGAGCTGGAGCTAGCAATAGTCCTGTAATGCCAGCTACCGTTCCACAGATATGCAAATCCCAAAGCAGTGCTCCTTCCAGTATCCCTGGGCGAATCCTTGGTGCAGCGAGGCAAACGTCCCACCTACAGACGTTCTGCACAAAGCATATCTGTTCTCATAACACTGCAAATGCATGAGCACCAGAGCACACGGCCAAAATGAACTGTTCTCCCCATCCTTTTAGTCCATTTTCAATATGGCATACAGTATAGCTAGTTGATATAGAGCGCCCCCATGTGTATAAAATGTCATTTACATAAAATAAAAGTACAGCTATACGAGAAAACCCTTTTACTTCTGCTTCCTAGAGGTAACTATGGCAACAACAAACCCTAATACTGATCATCAGGTGATGGATATCACATCCAAATAGCGGGGTCCGTGTCTCAAACGAAGATGTTCTGTCAGTGTGAGGCAGATAATATGAGCACGTCTCACACCCAGAGCTCCTCCGAGCTGCTGTGCTCGAGTCAGGAGTGGACAGGGGTCACGCACAGTTTCATATGTGGGTCTACATGTTCTTGGTGAATTAGATTTGACTTTACAGTTTCCCAACTTTAACAAAAACATAGATTTCCTCTATATAATTCGCCCACTCAAAGTTCACCGTGCATATAATACACCTCATTAGCTTGTGCATTAGGTTGTACATTTTCTTTTTTACAATAAACACATTATTTCAGTGATCGGTGACAACATAAAAAAAATGTGTAGCCCAAAAACAAAAGGTTTCTTGCATTTTAGACAAATGTTTATGGGAGTGAGCATATTACATTACACATAAACTGTGTATAAAGTGTATAAAAATGAGATTTTAATGAAACAAATGAATCAACCATTTCAGAAATCGAGGAAAAAACGCATTGTTGTAAAAAGCCTTATTTCCTATTACCATGTGACTTGGTGTGTCGAAACACCACGCTTTGCACTCTACACAGTACACACATTCCAGTCACCCTTGCTGAAGGTCACCACTGACAAAAGCCAATCTCTCATTTCTTCTAAATGTACAAAACAATAATTACAGTGGTAGTGGTGGGGGACTGCTCTTTTCCTGTTCTGGTTTGATCCAGGTACCCTTCCTAAGATTATTTATACAAGGAGTAAATATATTAATGACTACTGTATTTACAGTGAATATAAATCTTTAGTGAATACATTAAATATCTTTTTCTCTCATAATCTCTAGAGGTGTTTTCAGGTTTCTTCTGTCTCTCGAAAACGTGTTCTGGCTATGCGCGCTCCATGCGGCCTGTTTGTGGACAGGGAGTTTCTGTACAAAACGTTGCATTGAAAGGGCCGGAGCACAGTGGAATGTCTATCAAATTGCATTCATAACATATGCATAAAGAAAAGCTCAGAGTTAAGCCAAGGCCAATCCCCATCTCTTTAAACAATTATTTACACACACACACTCTCTCACTTTGCAGGGATCTCCTTGGTTACAATAAAATAGTTTTTTTTGCCTGGCAACTGACACAATAACTGTTCTCTTTTCCTCTGGCTGCATGCCTGCTTGTTGTCGGGCACTTCCAAAACGTTACTCAGGGGCGGAAGGGAAAGGGGGGAATGAATGAGTGACAGCTGCTGTGTGAGAGCGGGGAGCAAGGGGGCTCCTATACGGTCACCATACAGGAGAGCATATCCAGCCAACCACAGCTGGCCACATTCTGACAGCCTGGACAAAAGGTGGTCCCTGTGTATCCCGTCCGGGCCACCCAGCCTGCCTGCCTGCCTGCCTGAGAAAGGGGCGTCAGTCCCCCTCACTCCATACCTCTCGTTCTCTCTGTGTTCAGCTAAGCAGAATAACATGGGGAAAAAGGGGTTGGTCACGAGGCCCAAAGCAGCCCGGACTAACTGGTTTCACCTGTGACCCGCATTCCTAGACTGAGGCGACGCGCTGACAGTCGGGGTGGGGATGAAGTGGTTCGCTGAAAATGATGTCAAATGAGATGAACACGTTCCAGAAAACAAAGACGGGCCGGAGCTTTGATCATCTTCTGGGAATGCCTGAACCATTTTTTGGCCTGAAAGCTCGAGCTGCACTGAAACAGCGCATGTGCGTATCTATGTATGTAAGAGTATTGTGTGTTTATTTTTAGCAAAACAGCACTACCACCCCCTAGACTTGCTTACCTTCCTCATTTTTTCATCTCACGACTTTTTATCCCAATCCTGTTAATTGAAACAACAAAAAAGAAAATAAAGAATCTAAAACATGAAGATTGATGAAAAGTTAGCAAAGTATCTTATGCATGTATGCATATGTGTAGGAGTCGACTGAACTCCTTTTACATTTCTCACACCCTCATGCCTTAATACGACACAGTGATTTGTGTATGAGTGGGTAAAAACCACAGTGTAAAGCTTTCCCAGTAGACAGCATTGGTGTTCGCATGTAGAAATGAAAGGTGTGAGGTCTTCTGGGAGCTGGCAAGTCAGCCCACAGCCTGTTTGGTCTACAGGAGGAGAATCCACCCATGTAACTAACCACAGGAACAGCGGTTCTCATATATCCTGTTTATATATGCATGTTATCTTGGCCAGTGCTCATCACATTTACGCAGCAAAAGGTGTGCGGCTCGCAAGCAGCAAGTCATAAACAACGTTCATAACTTAGAAAATGTTTTTCAATTAAATTCACAGCAACAGAACAACACAAGGAAAAAGGGAGAAAGCTATCTTAAACTACCATTGATTGGCTTCCAGAACAGATGACCAACTAGTTACTACCTAGGGCCCTGGCACTCACACACTCACTTAAAGTTCTACATCAACATTGGCATACTGAGGTTTTACCATGTCAGCTAATATCCTTTTTGTAATGTGTGTTGTTTTTCTCCATATACTAATGTTTTTTTTTCTTCTTCTTCTTTAACATGTTTACACATTTTGAAAAAACTTTTCTTCTTTGCATGTGTTACAAGAAAATCAAAGGAGGACTTGTAATGAAATGTCTATGCAGTTTCCTGCATACGCTGGTACTTGGTACTGGTACTACTGAGTGTTTTTGGCTTAACATACAGAAATAGAAGGGGCACCAGAACGGGCGCCATTTTGTGTCCAAGGACTGCCCACAGTCATGCCAGGTAGTAATATGAAATGAGGTCCAGGATAAAATGAGACAGAAGTCTATGCTTCTGAGCCAAGTCCTTAAGTCTTTGTAGATTACAACTAAGTTTCAGAATCCAGGAAATGGGGTTCAAGGATCCTTTTTTTGGGGGGAAAGGGGTGTGTGTGTGTGTGTGTGTGGGGTGTGTGGGGGGGTGTGGGGGTGTGGGGGGGGGGGGGTCTTGGGATGAAAAAGACAGATTGTTTTTGACATGGTCTCAAAGACCAAACTATTCTGTCTGTGAAGCAGCAGTTTTTTGTTCAGGAAAAACTATAAATTAACCAATACACATTTCCAAAAAAAAAGTTTAAATACTGTTTCAGGGAGCAGAGAGGCAGAACCCAAAAGAGAATAATAATAATGATAATATAAAAAAAAAGAAAAGCCATAAAATGTTTCTTTTAAATTGGCGTTATATTCATAATAAAACACGACAGTCCAACATGGCAAAAAAAGAAAGAAAAGAATAATCTAAATAAATGGTTTTTTTTGGGAAAGGGGAAGGTGGTGTTGAAACAACACGATACAAAAAGCAGAGAGCCTTGCTGGGGAGCAGCTCCTTTTATTTCTGGTTCAGGTTCAAATGTGGGGATGGAAGGAGGGCAAGTGAAGGACTGGTGGGGGGGTGGGGGGGGGATGACGCTATTTCTGGCTGGCCTCTGGCCCTTCTGAGGTGGTGGAGGAGGAGGAGGAGGTGGAGGACGCGGGCTGAGGCGAGGGGCTACCGCCCCCTGCCACGCTGGACCGGCTCATCTGCTGTCTGAGCTGGGCGATGGTGTGCTCCAGCTTCTCCCTCGCCTCCCGCTCACGACGAAGCTCCTCCTGCAGCTCCTGCCTGTCAGCCTCGGCCTGCTGTAGCCGCTGACGCAGCTCTGACAGCTGGGAGGGGAGGGGAGGGAGAGAGGGAGAGAGGGAGAGAGGGAGAGAGGGAGAGAGGGAGAGACGAGACATGAGGTCAGGGTAAATTGGAACAGAACACAGGACACGTGTCCATGCACACACGCACACACACACACACACACGCACGCACGCACGCACGCACACACGCGCACACACACACACCCTTGTGCCTGAGCCAAACTTTGTTCGAGCCCTGAGGACAGGCGGGAGGTGGGCGGGCTTTCAGGCAGGAGGGGAACATTCCAGTCTGAGAGCAGGCCCGAATAACAACCTCTATCTCAAGATAACTCTAGTGGAAACCCAAACAAAGGCCCAGTGTGTGGGCCTTTGACACACAAACTGACATTTCTACATTCAATTCACTATTGGAATTAGTCCTCAGCACCAGTGAAATAAAACACAAGTGTACTGGGATACTACAGGGACGGGAAATAATACACCGGCATACGGGAAATTATGTCATGTCTTACAACAGACCTCGTGTCACTCAGTGTCATGGACCAAGCCATTTTAAAGAGATTTCTACAACTATGCAACACATAAAAGGCCTCCTGAAAGTCAGGTCAATATGCGGTAAAAGTGCAGTAGCGTTTCGCAAACAGAGTTGGCGCCAAATTGCCCAAATTGCACGATGCAGCTTTAACGTTATGTTAGGGTTCGTAAACCCTTGGTCTGTATTTAGAGGGCGGTCGGTCGACTAGGACGAAGGCTATCCCTTCGAAGAAAAGTGCCTGCGACTCTCCACGTCAGCAGAGCCGTGCCTGTGTTTGCTTTGCATCCGTTTCACATGTGACTTTCAACGGGCTGAAGGAGAGCTTTGTTAAAACAGAGCAGACGCTTTATTTACCGTGTTTTTTATAGCCCAAATAACATAGGCTTACTAATAGAATATTGTGCTTAGTTTGTAGCGCTGCAGGCCCAGTGCACTCAATCAATCCAACAGTGTTGTCAAACGCTGCATAGGCTATACAGTATCCTATAGCCTAGCCTAAGCTACTGTATGTAACTTTGTTACTTTGTAACCCTGAATGTAAATTCATATTTATGCGCCATATAAATGCACCCATATGAATGTGTTGTCATAGAGGTAAGCTATGTTACTATATTTGTGATTCTATATAACTGAACTGTCCTAAAAACATGCATGACACGTCAATGTCAGTGCAATCTGTATCATAAGAACTTACATAGGCTACAGTAGAGACAGCAGATAAAACCTTTATTTGTGGTTTAGGCACGACGACCAACTACGTAACTCAATTACCAAATCGGACGTTACATTTAAAATGATGAATTTGTTGGAAAACTAAATGATATGACTCTGGCTGTGTTTTTTCGTTGAGGAAAACTCTGACGAAAATATCAACGTCAACGACCCTTTTTCCATGACGAAAAACGAGATGTTAACGAGACAAAAATAGATCACTGATAAATAAAACGGACAACATTTAAGATGTATTTTCGTTGACGAGACGAGCGAGACGAAAACGTTAGCGGTGTAATTTTAATTAAAAAACTGTAGTTTCACACTTAGACCTCACTAACATACCTGGGCTGCGTAGTGCGCCTCCTGCTGGTGCTGGGAGCCCGGCTCACAGGCGCAGGCCTGCTGCCGGAGCTGCTCCAGCCGGCTCTCCAGCTGTAGCTGCTCCTGGCGTGCCTGGCCCAGCCGCCGGGCGTGCTCGCTGTGCACGGCCTCCAGCTCGCTGCGGAGCTCACGCTGCTCCACGCTCAGCTCGTGCAGCCTGGCCGCCTCGCCCCCCCGCATCGCCTCCAGCTCCTGGAGCACACACACACACTAATTACAACGCCTGCGTGGAGATAGAATGGCATTAATTGTCCTGAACTAATAGACCATCTACCTGATCCCTGGTCACTATGACAACCTGCTGACCAAAGACATGCTTTTGTAGCATCAGAAAGATATTCAAAGGTATTCATGAAAAAATACAAATAAAAAGTCAATTTCCAACACTAATCTAATCTAATGGATATAAAAGGTATTCCAGTATGTAGGGCCTACATTACGAACCACTTAAATGGATGTAAGTGATTGTAAGCTTGACTTAATGCCAAATTCACCAAATATCTCCTGCTATTGTACCATTCTGTGTTGTTCTGCGTATTGAAAAAATGATGTGGCGCTTCTATCCAGCCTTGAACCAGCCTTGTCAGCAACTCAGCTTCCAGCAGCTAGCTACCTAGCTAGCTCCGCCTCACAGCCTAGTGGCTACTGACCGTGAGTTTACGACCACCAGAGGCCCTAACATAACACGCGTTCCAATAGAATGCCTCGCTAACGTGGTGGTGGAAGGAGGGGAGGGTGTGTGTGGACTCACCATCTCCAGCTGCACCTGCCTGTGCAGGGTGGAGTGCAGCTTGTCCTGCTGCCTGCTGTACATCTGCATGATCTCCACCACGATGCGGTCCTTGTCGTCCTCCGCCGGGACGCCCGCCGCCTCCGCCGACGTCGGAGGGGGAGGAGGGGGGGGCGGTGGAGAAGCGTGGGCGGCTCTCTTGCAGCCCGGGCTGTCGGTTTCCATGGAAACTGCTTGGGCTTGGCGCTGCTGTGGCTGAGACTTCGCCTCCTCGGCATCGGTGCCGACGAGAGCAGACGAGTGGAGATCTGGGAGGGGGGAGGGGGGGATGGGGTTGGGGGGGAGGGGTGAAAGACAGGAAGTGTGAGCACGCTCTCTTTCTATCATGCTCTCTGTCGCCCACGCCTAGTAACGCCCTGGCACACACACACGCACACTGTAGGCTTCTCCAACACACACACACACACACACACACACACACAGGCTGACATTACCGGTGTGGAGTTGTACACGTCAGAGTACAACATACCTTCCCCAGTTTGCATGTGTGTGTGCGTGCGTGCGTCCTGAGAGCTTGATTGTCACTAGTGTGAGCCAATGAGGAAAAAGCCTACAAAGTGCACCTCACACACTTGATGTAGAGGAAAACATTGGCCTTATGTGGGTGATTTGCATGCCTTTCAAGGTATGCGGCGCGTCACGGGAAACTAGAGACAATCAAGCTCTCAGGACGCACGCACACAAGCATGCAAACTGGGGAAGGTATGTTGTACTCTGACGTGTACAACTACACACCGGTAATGTCAGCCTGTGTGTGTGAGTGTGTGTGACTGGGGTGACAGCTAAGGTTCACAGCACACAGCAGCGCAGGCAGTTTGTTATACTACTACGGTTCTGTATGAGTGACACACAAAGGTAGAGAGCAAGACAAATGTATTCATGCAAGTGTGACAGGAAACACGAGCCTTGGCGTTAGAGGTAGAGTAGAGGTTCATTTAAACAGGCGCGCACACACACACACACCCACGGAGGCTTTCACTCAGTCTCCTACATCACGACAGTCGTACCACGCACGCACGCAACACGCACACACACACACACACACACACACACACACACAGGGGTGACTCACGGACTGAGAGACGGAGGAAAGAAACGGTGAGACGAGATGAGTGAGAGAGATGCGTGGGGGGGGGGGGGAGACAAGCGGAGGCTGCCGATAGATACTGTTGCCAGGAACAACGGGAGGATGGAGAGAGGGAGGCAAAGAATGCTGAAGGAGACTAGACAGGAAGAACAAGGTGCGATGTGGTTGTGGGCTAACGCAAAGATATGGGTTAGCTTAGAGAGAGAGGGAGTTGAGAGAGACACCCTCACGGTGGGTGTGACATTGGGGGAATCGCATGGGCCCGCTTCCTTCGTGCGCCCTTACAAAACATGTGCGCACGCGCCCACACACGCTCAGGAATCCAAGCACCATGGAGGTCACACCCATTTCCCCTCCCTTTGTACATCAATAGCAATGTGCCCCTACAGCCTTTATGTGAAGGTCAGTGTATAATTATGTATGTTGTCTGTGTCCTGTGTGTGTGTGTGTGTGTGCATGAACAGGCAGGACTGCATAGGCAAATTAAAACTAGGTCACTTAGCAGATGCTTACAATGGGTGCAATTACAAGTAGGAGATATGAACAGGAACAGGACTATGCCAGTTTTCTCTGTGTGTGTGCGTGTGTACTCGCTCTTACCCATAGGGGGCTCCTCGTGGTCGATGGCTCTGAGGCTGTAGTGGTGTTTGAGCAGCGCTCCCAGCATCTCTGGGCTGACCTCCTCTTCCCTCCGCAGAGACACGTTGGGGGCCACCATCTTGTCATACGTGTACATGTAGTAGCTAGACAGGAAACACACAACCAGACAGGCGAGACGACGCGTGAGAACCCGGCACAGAGCGTGGCCCTTCCCCTCACCTGGGTCCGTCTTTTGAAGCGTCTTTCGTACACCGACGGGTGCGAAAGCGTGGCAATTAAGCATGGATTTAGCATGGCTTTAGCATTAGCGGCTAACGGGCATTAATCGGGGAGTGGGGGAAGCGACGGCGTCCTGCTGAGTTGGCAGCACTTCGTCATCCACCCAGATGGCTCCTGTGACACCACCCGGCATTGCGCGGGTATCGGCAGAGCACAGCTAACTGACAAACTGTTTTAGCTTAGCGTGACTGTGCCGTTTGAAAACAGCGCTGTATCGTATAGATACTGCCTTTTGAACCACCGTTTGAATTCCCCGCTTATCAAATACGACCCAGGTAGCCGTATTCCTATTGCTGGCTGCAGAGACACAGTGACAGACAGAAAGAGAGGAAAAGAAACAGAGAGAGACAGATAGAGAGAGGACTCACTACTCCATTCAGTGCCAAGGCTGAAGCTGTGAACTAGGTTAAGCATGACAGCTTGCTGGGTCTCTGGCCCGCAATACAACACTAATGCTAACACCAACACTAACACCCGTGGCTGTGTACGACGCTTCAACGAGAAACCAATATGGAAGGGCTAAAATGAGAGCGAACCATTGATATGCCAGGCTCTTGCTCTGACGTGCGTGGTGCTAATAGACGTCTTAGCATGCGACTTGGCTTTTGAGATGCCATTCATTATCACTAAAGACGGCACAGCTGCTTTCGCGGCTGTGCCGGCGGGTTGCAGAGTGAAGCGCGGTGTGTGATGGCGTGATCAGATGGAACAGGCTCTAATCCTGCTCTGGTGGGGCTGTCTGGCCTGTTGTGTGCACCCATCAGCCCGCCTGGCTGTGGCAGCTTGGACCTGGACTCTGAAGAGAACTCCCGTGTTTCAATCTGGGTCAGTCTGCTAGCCAGCTAGCTAACCAGCTAGTCAGCCCAGTAATCTGACTCACACGGTACATAACAAAGGATGGAGAGTGGGAAACAGCCAGAGGCGGATAATGCTGGGGGCTTCTTCTGGAAAGTAAAGGGATGCTGCACTAAAACTAGAGCAGTGGTTCTTTTAAAACAGGGATTAAGGTACTGACTTCCTCAAGCATACTTTCTGTTTAAAGGACTTTAGCTACTGTATGTGCTACAAGCAGTGTAGCACATACAGTAGCTACATCCAGTCACTACATTTGAATGAGTATTTTTTTATAGCGTCTTTGATAGAAGAACAGGAGACCAGAGAGTCAACACAAGGCCATCACAAATAATTGGCCCTACCACAAAGACACGCCCCTTGAAAGTCAAGACTATAGAAAGACATCAGTGGTTTAATGTGATCTTAAAACTGGGGCACTGTGGGTAAAGTACCTGGGGTGAACCAGGGAGGGGTGTCCTGGCTCCTCCTTGATGTCAGTGAAAAGTCGGTTGAACACCAGTGTGGGCGGGACCACTTTACCCTGTGGGACACACACACACACATTAACATCAGTCACACATTGTAGCAGGATATTGTGTTTCCCAATTATCATGTTAAGCTCATGTCTGAAATACTAACTGCAAACATAATACAAACTGTAACCACTGCACAGTAGAAAGGCTTTATTAAAACAATTACAACACCCCCCCCCCCAACACACACACACAGCTATCATGTATAAAATTAATATATCCATTATGCGCACATGCAGATGACGGCTCATCTATCACACGCCACTTGTGTGCACGTGAGTGCGTGTACGTTGCCGTTAGAGCGATAATTATGTTTGAGTGGTATAGTGTGTGTGTGTGTGTGTGTGTGTGTGTGTGTGTGTGCGTTGCAGGGGGATGGTATGTGTACTGTGGTGTTTGTCTGTGTGGGGGGTGGCAGGGATGTTGTGTTTTCAGCAGCAGAGAAGCTTGTCACGCAGGGGGAAGGGTGTGTGTGTGTGTGTGCGTGTGCGTGTGTGTGTGGATGGGGGTTGTGACCCTTAAGGCTGACCTCTGTGTCAAGGGGGGAGGAGAGAAGAGGGGAGGGAATGTATACATGGGGGGTGAGGGGGGAGGGGGACGTCATGACACAACGTATCACCATAGCTCACAGCTGTTTCCACATAATCATCTTCCTACAAGAGAAGATAAAGGAACTGATCTAGTGTAATGTATGAGGAGATGCCTTGGACTGTATAGGGGGCTCACCATTACATATACAGTATATATACACATATACTGCTTATGTACACACACACACACACACATATGAATAGAGCAGAGGGAAGGATTGGTTAGATGGCTGATACAGATGGATGGGAGGAGTTAGGTGGGCGGGTGAAAGCAAGTGAAAGCAAAGGCCTGGCGTATGTGTGTGTGTGAGTGAGAGAGAGTGGGAGAAGACAGACCTTCCTTGTGGAGTCAGGATCAGTCATCTTGGGCAAGCAGTGCTCTGTGGGGGTTCTCCTCATCTGGACCTCCTCCTCCACCTCCTCCATCGCCTTCTGGAAGAGGGGGGGGGGGGGAGGTGAGTGACGCGGAGGCAGGCAGAGCAAACACAGGCACAGTGAGAAAGATGGCAGTGAACAAACACCAAAGAACAAAGACACCTCCGTCAGGAGAGACCGGACGCTTGGGGGAGATGTGCCGGCCTGGCCAGCATCGCAGGAGGCCGGGATTAGCCAGGCTCACGCGCACGCACACACACACACCAGAGAGGACATTTTGGACAGAGGTGGAATAGAGACAAACAGCCCTAATTAGATCAACACAGACACACATGAACCCACAGATAGATTAAAGGCAGATTATCTATCCCAGTCACCCCCAACTGCACTACACACACACAGACAGATTAAAGGCAGATTATCTATCCCAGTCACCCCCAACTGCACCACACACACACAGACAGATTAAAGGCAGATTATCTATCCCAGTCACCCCCAACTGCACCACACACACACACACACACACCTGATCCCTGATATATGATTGCTGTTACACCCTGATGCCAAACTTGATTACAAAAAATGATCCATGCAAATTACATGAATCAAAGCTTTGTATCATTTATGTAAAATACAGATAAAGGCCTAGTGTTGCGCATGCTACACGTTTTAATCATTGATTTTTCCGATTATTTCAACATCAAAGGAATTAATATAATTCAGATTTTACAGCATGTAAACAAAGGTGACGAGAAGTGTCTCATACCTTTATGAATTTGAAAGCGGTCATTAAGTCAGAATTAGGGGTGCAACGATAGGAAGCAGATCGGAATCTGACAATTTCCACTCAAATTCCTTCCTTCCTGTAATGGCCGATATGGAAAAGCGAAAAACGTACAAAAAAAATTCTATTCAGTGCATTCTCCCGAAATCGGTGATCCATGAGTAAGTCAGCTCAGACCAAAAGTCCTGTGACAAAAACATCCCATAGGTTGCAAGGTTTTAGTCATATCAAGTGAGAGTAAATTAGTTTGTAGAGCTTGTCAACATGTTACTATTTCAATAACATATGGAGTCCCCCCTACTTTTATCATTATTGCTAACACTTTTGGGCACATGGAACTATGTTGTGTATACTCAATTTTATACTCAAGTTTATAATATTTTTGTAAAATAATTTATGAAATAATTGCATTTTACGTTTATTCATAGCTTATGATTTATGGCATAACTGTTATACTTTACAAAACAAATTTTGCGCTGTTTACATATAGGTGCAGGACTTGCAGGTGGAGTGAAAAATTAGCTCACAGTGAGTAATAAATTTTCGGGAGCAAAAAATTATCTTACATATATGAATAATACATCTAAAAAGTATATAATTGGTATCGGTATCGGCCAATTATGCGGACTGAAAATCGGCAATCTATATCGTCAAAGAAAATCCAGAACGTTGCATCCCTAGTCAGAATATGTCCATTCCTCAATTTATATTCTTTCAAAGGGTCCACGCTGGACCGCCCACCGATCAAAATTAAAATTAAATTAATTCAAGTTGTAAATGTTGTCCTGTGAAGCCGATCGCTCACCTCGTTTGTCAAATGAAGATGTCATTTTTAACTGACAAACAATTGCTATAGGTCTACTCCTTGCGCTTCCGTTTCTGTTTATTAACATGGCTACAAGATATAATTGTTAGTTTTCACCCCTTTTTGCTCGGCTATGTCAAATAGACCCGTATCTGAAAGGCACATTGTTTCTGTGCAGCAGTTAACTAGCAGTGCCAGTGTCTAGAGTGGGCTAAAGAATGAGAGTTATCAAATAATCAAAGAATCTTGCATGAAAGGAATAAAATGCCCACATACTGTAGGCCAGTTCAGTTTAGTGATTAAAGCAATTAAAGCTTAGTCTCTTAATTGTAGTTTTATATTTTGCTAAATAAATTAACCACAGAAAATAAAATGCAGGGTCAATATGTGAAACCTAAGCCATTCATGCTATACATTATGATAGTCTCATGTGCGCGAGTCACACACACACTCTCTCTCCTCTCACAGCAATGTGCAAAATACCACAGAAAGCTAAATAACAAGTGGTGTAATTAGCAATTGGAGCATAAAATGCAACAATAGAATGCAGCTATATTCATAGTTTTGATATCAAGGACTAGCTGTGTCTGAATCCAAACAGTCCTAATTGCCCTTAAATGCACTAAATTGGTTTAGTTTTGTTCAGTATATTATGACATTTATTACGTTTGCTATTACTCTTTAATACAGCAAAATATATTATTAGATTAATCAATGAATCGATGGAATAATCGGTAGCATACTCGATTACAAAAATAATCGATAGCTGCAGCCCTATACATTAGATATTCATACATTAGATATCCAAACATAAACTTGCATGAACCGGATGTAGATCTCACTCCGCCCTGTCCTACGAGAAACCAGTGCATGCAAAAGGTTCCTACATTCATATTGAATATGCACAAACCGGAATTGGGGACATACATACGGTATCTCGGCTGCAGTCTGACTGGAATTGGTGTGACGCAAATCCACGACAATCGGCGAAAAGGGATTAAAAACTCAGAGGGCTCAGATGTCATGCCTGTAGACGCAAAGTACATGGAAACACCCTTACATGCTTGAGAAACTGGAACATCTTACATATGACTAGACAGGTACGCGCGCACGCACACACATACACACTCTCTGGAGTCAGCCCCTTGCTCTATGTGAAGAAGTGATCAAATATCCAAATACCATTTTCTGAGCATGGAAGCTTCAGTAGTAATAGCAAATAGGCAAAGCTTCGGTTGGTGGGGGGCATGGACACGAGATGACATGAAACAAAAGTCACTTAACCTGTTAAAAGATCCAAGCTAGCAGTCAAGAATGTTTATGGGCTTGTGCACAGACTCTACATAGCTTTCGTCAGACCAACTGAAGTAAATGGACTGCATTTATATAGCGCTTTATCCAAAGCACTTTACATTATTTGCCTAACATTCACCCATTCTCACACCGATGGCGATGTCAGCCATGCAAGGAGACACCTGACCACCAGGAGAAGTTAGGGTTAGGTGTCTTGCTCAAGAACACCTCGACACTTGGTGAGGAGTTAGGGGGTTTTGAACCAGCAAGTTCTTGATCACCTATCACCCCGCTCTACCACTGTGCAACTGTGCCACTTGCCACCCTGTACTTAAAATACTTAAAATTTGAGCTGACTACTGTTCTCACCTATGATGAAGACTCATGCATCCACGATAACAGTACAAGAACAATCTTGTTACATTGGCAAAAGTCCAGACAATCCAATCCAGTAAAATATTTAGTCCAAAACAAATAAATTCTGTCTGCATGGACTGCTGTTGCATAATCTTCCATATTATGTCTTCCTGAACATGAATGTATTTGCTTGAGATCTGAAAATAGCACGTTTCGATTGACATATCAATTGAACCAATAGGATCTTCAAACAGATGGTCCTCATTTATCAATCTATCGTTAAAACCAGCGCAGATCCGAGCGCAGAATTAATCTTACGATAGAGCTCACATGTGATTTATGAAACCGTTCATATCACGCCAAACAAGCATAAGAATGATCGCACGTTGATAAATGTTGCGGTGGAAAATAGAGATGCACCGATTGACCGGACACCAATCGGAACCGGCCGGTTTTTGCTCAAAACCCGCGATCGGCAATCGGCCGGTTT
>JAODTR010069284.1:0-15934 GCA_025399935.1 Amblyopsis rosae | reverse complement strand
GGGTCCCCTGCTGGAGCTGCTGCCCCCGCGACCCGACTCTGGATAAGCGGATGAAGATGGATGGATGGATGGATATTTCTTAATATATTATTATAGATGTTATGTGGTATGGTAGGCTATTCACTTTTTGCCAAAAGAAAAAAAAAACACAAATGTTTTAAAATAAGAACCTATAAATGAAGAAGTTTCAAGATAAAGTAACAACTTTAGTTGTGGAACATGTATTTCGAGATTAAAGATGCATACTGCTAAAACTGCAGGCAGACAACAAACAAATCATGCAGGTTGAGTCAATGTATAAAACTACTCCAACCCATGCCTGCAGTGCATCCTGGGAAATCAACCAACATGGGGACATGAAACCATGCAGAGCCTTCACAGTTCTTCTCCATGACGGGAGATGAGCAAAATTGGCAAGGAGAAGGTACACGTTCGATAGGATCGCGCATTTATACGGTGCTGTCTGTACTGAATACCACTGGAATCTGATCGTGTTGTTCGGGTCGGATCCTTGCTACAATGTGCGCCTGCTGCTCCTCAAAGCTTCGTCGGGAAAGTGAACCGTTCACCGGATGATGGACAGGAGCTATCCGACCTCTAGCTTTGCGGACCCGCTGGTTCCACCAGCACAGAGCGCAGCTTCTTGGGCCTATGAACGAATCCCAGCGAGTATCAAGCCAAGGTAAGGTAAACGATGAAGGAGAGGGTGAGTCACATTCCAAAGCAAAAATCGGTGATGGAAGGCCTGGTTCGCCTAGATTGGAGACCTACTGATACGATACGTCTGCAGGCACATCAAAGGAATTTGAAGCTGTATTGAGCTAGTTAGCTGCTAGCGGTGAGTTTCGCTGAAATGTGACAGTTTTTATTTTATTTCTAATATTTAGTTGATGTCTCGCACATAGGTAGTTTTTCTATTGCAGTTAACCATACAGCCTGTTTCAATAATATAGGCCACTAAAAATATCGATGGCCACAATTAATGTGCGCTATCTGACTAGCAATAACATGTTAAAACAAACTGTTGTTAGATGGCAGAAACATTTCGTGTAGTTGTTACTAAGATATAGAACTGCTATTCATTTGTGCACATTAGCCTATTTAAAGTTCTGAGTACCATGTCGTGTTGGCAGACAGAATTTTTTTTCTCTCCGTGCATTTTTATTAAAAATTTCTTCCAGCAGTTTAAATGTTTTATTCAACAACTCAAGCCCAAGTTTTTGTGCTGTAATAGGCTATTGTATTTAATTTGCTAACAATCTTAACATAGCAGTCTTAATGTCATTATTGTACATTGTGCTCTCTAAACAATCGAAAATCAATTATAGTTATGCTATTGTTATGCTACTGTTTTGGATATTTCAGTATAGGCTAACAGTACTGTACACAGTGATGGCTGAGGGTCTTCAATTAATTGAGCCATCCTATCTAGCAGTATAGTCCCAGGAGTAGGCTAAACAGAAATATGCATTCTACTTGTCTTTACAGGCAAACCATTGTCTTCATGCTTTATCGTTCATGTTATTAAGGAGTTATTTTCTCAGATATTGCTGTTCTATGTTTTTTGAAACTTGAACAAGCAAGCAAACATGTCCTAATACATCTTAATATATCAGATTAATTAAGGTATAGGTTTTATTAAATGTGATGGAATGAGGTGAACATTGCTTAAATTTTCTTATCCGGTTTGTGTTTTTGTGTTTCCAGTTATGGTGCAGCACATCTGGACTCAGACGTGCTGCAGCGGCAAAGCTATGCTTCCACCAATCAGCTTCCAACTTATACAACATCTCACCATCCTACAGGTCTCTCAGCAATATCCTAACGTTTTGTAGTGTATTGACTACTGTGTTTAATCAATATCAAAAGAACTCTGTATATTGTGTCCATTTCTCAGAATATATCCTCATTGTCCTGTAGGTCTGTCAGGAACATTTGACTCGAGCGGAAATACCTCCGAGACCTCAATCATGAGCTTCCTGTCAGCCATGGAGTCTAGAAGCCTTCAGGCTGGTCCTGCTAGTGCCTCCCTGCTCCCCCCCTTCAGGACACCATCGTGGCCCATGGGTAAGGATCCGTTCTGCCCATCCCTGCCATTGGCAACCATAGATGCTGGCATAATGATAAAGTTTTCCAGTTTTTGTCTAGATTATTTGCAAAATCATATAGATATATTTTAATCTTTTATCTTTGCATACATTGTTTATGGTCTTGGGTCCAAACGTCTGAGAGTTACTGTACTTTTTGTTCCCGGTACAGGCACCAACTCTTCAACCGCAGAGCTGTATTTGACTGGTGCCCTGCCTTCCACCGCTACTTTCCCCTCGCCTGCTGCTCTCTCTTCCTACCAGCATACTGGTGCCTTCCCTTCTAGGAGCTACACTACTACAACCCTTCCCCTCCAAGACCAGGCCTTTAGCACTTCCACCAATGGCCTGTTCTCTCACCATGACCCTCTCATCCACCTGAAATCTAGTCAGGCTGTCCTCCCTACTGCGCTGGCCTTTAGCCACCTTTCTACCCCCTCATTAGGCTCCTCCATCCCTATCCAGTCGTCCACATATCGTTCTGCACAGGAGTCCGCCCCCCATCTCCTCCAGCCCCAGTTCAGCCTGCTCCCCTCTGCTCTGCCTGTTTCCCACGGTGCCTCCCATCCATGTGGGCCTTCAGTCTTCTCAGGCTCTATTGAACGAGCACTTCAGAGAGAGTGTAGTGTGATCAAACACCACCAGAGGCCTTCTAGTAGCCACACAGCGTCGTCGGAGCAGTTGTCCAGTGCTCAGCAGTCCTTGCAAGGCTACCTGGGCTCAGCCAGTGAAACTGAGGTATCATACCAACAGGACCCCACCCACCAGACCCCCGCGTCGGGCCAGACAGATTCCACTCAAGGGGTTAACGGTGGCCCGCATGCTGACACTGGCTCTGTAACGCCGGAGACTTATTCCTCCGCATCTGTGGCCAAGTCTAAAGATGGCTCCACCAAACTAGGCATCCACCTCTCGAGGACCGGGGACGATATTCGCTCACAGAGCCTGACAGAAGGGTCTCCAGAGAACTATTCTTCCCCAGGACAGAAGCAGAGCTCTGCTCTGCTTGCCAGGCAGTCAGCCCAACTTCCAAGTATGATGTCCAGCAGCCTGTCACAAAACTATATCACTTCCCACACCCAGTCGCAGCCTTCCCACTCCACCTCAGACAAAATGCCGTCCCTTTACAAGACTCTGCCTTCTTTCTCTAGCCAATCCGTGGCATCGGTTAGCCAGGCACTTATCTACTCTAGCGCAGGGCTCCACCAGGACCAGGATGTCCAGTATGGCGCTCAGGTCCAGAGCATGTGTCAGGGGAACCTCTCTGAGAGCTACCCCTCCTCCCACTCTCAGGGTGCCCCTAATGTGTCTTATCCATCTCAGTCACCCGAGCAAGCGGCAGTAACTCAGACCTACGCCACAGGACAATCTCTAAACTCTTCTTACCAATCCACGTGTACTCAGAGTCTAGCCACGTCGAATTCTACACAGGGATTCACACTTATGCAGTCCTCGGTTGGCGGGAAAACAAGCGGTTCTTTATCTCTGCAGCAGACACAGGCCTCGAAATACCTTCTGTCTACCCCGTCGCCTATGTACACATTAGCTCAAGCAGCTCACGCTCAAGCCTTACAGAACAATGCGAGACCCTCAGCACAGGACCTAAAGCCGTCTTATGGCAAAAACAAACACGATGAGCTTCCTATCCAGGAATTGCGGGCCCCCTTGGATACCCAGACAGACAGCAGCATGGCTGCTCACAACAATGTGGTCTATGTAGTCTCAAAGAATGACGATCGCTACAAAACGCAGAGTGTAATTCGGAGCGGTTCACGCGAGGACCAGCTTTTGGGACTTAGTTCACCAAAGATGGTTCAGGTGAAGGATGAACGTATTGACTCTCTCAGCCAACAGCACATCCACCTAAGCAGTGCCAACAGTCTGGGAACTGCTGACTCAAAAACGACTAACTCGATTGTTACACCGTCTCAATTACCCCAGAGCTCAGAGCAGCTCAGGCAGCACTCTCTCCTCAAATCCCCTGAGCTACATCAACAAAACCACCAGATCCATATTCAGCCCCACAGTCCAGCACCCCAGACCCAGTATATTCGGATTCCCAGCACTCAATTTTTATTGGAGTCCAACCAGATGATTCTGCTACAGCAACCTCTTGTACACCCAAGTCATAACGTCTCAAAGGTACCACCAACACTTATGCAGCCAATCCAAGGCTCCGGTCTTGTTCAGGTCCAGTATCTGCACATGGGTAGAGAACTCATGAGTCCTATCGCCGGTGAAACTCAAAGCACACAGGGCACGCTGGTGTCAGAGCAGATTGCAGCAAGCACAGATCCCACTAAGCAACCCTTAAAAGACCACTACAGCCAACCAGAAAATCACCCTTCACACGATCCTAAGAGCCACTTTGCTCTTAACTCCATCTGCTTCCCTGACTCCATGCTTATGGGGGATGACAGGAGCATACTGTCCAACGTGGATGACATCCTTGCTGCGACAGTGGCAGCGTGCGGTGTTACACCACAGGACTTTGTCAAAGCTACATCTGCTGTGGAGGGTGACATGGCAGTAATGGGAAGCCATGTAGATGCTAAGGATCCCTACGAAGGTGTGGATATGAGACACATGTCACCTAGTTTCTCCTCTACACAACAGCCAATTACTAACACTAACGCCTATAGTATGGCCATGACACTAAATGGAGGCCACATAGTCACAAACTGTCAGTCTGTTCACCAGAATGACGGCGCTGACATCCATCCAAATGGAGATGGAGGAAGTTCAGAGAGCGACTACCAGCTCACCAGCCAAGTGTATGCGTCCTCGGGCAGCGAGAACCGAGTGAAGGGGAACACAAAATGTATTAAAAGGGAGGACAGCCTCTCGGAGTGTCCTGGGTCTGAAGGTTTCTCCAAAAAGAAAGCTCGCTCCGCATCCTCGGCCACGCCAGTGGGACCCGAGGAGAATGGAGCGGTCAAATCGGCCAAGCGCTGTGGTCAGGCCAAGCGGCAGAACTCCCGGGGTAGTGACACCAGCTCTCCCTCCACCTCGCACCCAGCATACGATGGCTATCAGCAGCAGGAGAGAATGAGGCAGAAGATCCGAGAGGTGGAAGAAAAACAACCAGAGGTCAAAACTGGCTTCATGGGATCTTTTCTTGACTTCATCAAATCCGGACCCAAAAATCAATATTCCCCCACCCCCACACGGACTATCAGTCGTCCAAGAAAGCCCTCTACCTCGTCCAAGCAAACCACAAGCAACCCTTTACCTTCCCTGCCCCCCAAACTACAGTGTTCTTCAGGGCCTATAGTTACCCAGGAAGGCCATGGCCGAACCTCTCAGCAAAAACGTCTGGATGAGGAACTGCAGAAGAATTTGGAGACTCTTCCATCCTTCAGTTCAGACGAGGAGGAGAACACCAGCAAGAACCAGGCCTTGCGGAACAGCATCAGCTCGGCCCTTTCATCCCTGGACGAGTCTTCAGATAGAAGGGTCAGGGCAGGTAATGATGATCTAGTTAAAAGTCAGGCATTGTTCTATTGCCGGATTTAGATACAGCTTTAACTTAAGTGGGTGTATCCCTCAAATGTAACCATTCCAGTTATTATGCTGTAGTCACAATTCTAGGTGTGTTTTGTGGGTCTGCTTTATCAAATGAGTCAGGACCCTAGTGAACTACACAATGCAATGTATTGGAGGGCTTAATCAGAGCATGACGAGGAAGGAAACCTTTGTGTGGGATTAGATAGCTATGGGTCGTCATCACCACTTACTGGGCTAGATGTTGCCAATAGAAATAGCATTTATGTGATTTATATATAGCAATGAGTCTGACACACTTCCCACACTTAAGTTAACCTTTACACAATTTTATAGTTTTGTCTTTTTCTGTGCTGTACACAGTACTTTGGTGAACTGTAGTACGCATTGACTTTGTACTATGGCCAACGTTGAATGAGTCCTGTTGGTGTATTATGCAGATAATAAAGGGCTGTGCCCTTAGATGCGGTTTGAATTGGCTCAATTGTATCAAACAAATCCTATTGTGTAATATAACTACTGTGTCATATGTCGTGTATATTACTACTGTGTCGTGTCATATTTTCTGTGCGTACTTGATGTTTTTACACTATTTTTATAATCCCACTCCAGACAATGGAATCTCTAGTGCTCTAATGAAGCCAGACCAAACTCCCGGCATGCCGCAGTCTGTAGCTGACACTCCGTTGCTACATGCTGCTGCTCTGAAACGGAGCACGTCAAACACCCAGCACGGAGTGACCGTCTCTACTGCACAAGAGGGTTTAAAGGACACTCTTCCAGGTGGGCTGGCTGTCCAGCTGTCCAATGTGGCAGTGGAGGGTCTTACAGACGAAGAGCTATCGGACAGCGGAGGGGAAGGAATGTACCGTGAGAGGGATGAGTTTGTGGTCAGAAACGAAGACATCGAGAGCCTGAAGGTACGCCCACAAAAAGCAATTGCCATGAGAAGCATTTTTTTGGATTTGAGCTCATGTAAACTACACTATATCCCCCTTGCCAGGATACACAAGCATACAAATAACATGTACTACACTTACATAATATGTAGTACACAAGATGAATTAAATGAATCTCATTCGTAACACAACAATTACCAAATCTTCACAAAAACAGAATATAATAGATTTTAGTTTGTTTCCTTTTTTTTAAATGAGCATTAATACATGTATATTAGTATCTATTGATACTAAGGGTGTGTATGCATCTAGGTTACAATGAGAGCAGGGCAGGAGCCTCCAGCCATCTGGAAGGTCCAGAAGGCTCTGTTGCAGAAGTTTGTGCCTGAGCTGAGAGATGGAAAGAGGGTGTTCTCAGCCACCAACAGTGTTAGTAAAAACAAACTAATACTCTTGTTATGAATGCATTCTGGAATAAAGTCTGTATTTGTTTTTGTTCTTTTACTACATAGTATCTTGGATATTTTGGGGATGCGAAGACCATGTACCAGCGGGTGTATGTTAAGTTTCTGGACACTGTTAACAAAAGAGAGTATGTACGAGTTTGTAGCCGTAAACCACGCTGTAAGCCCATGAATTCCCTCAGGTAACTGCACCGAGGTATCACGCTTTTTAGATTCTGAATATTATGCAATTATTATTTGTATTAAATGTTTGGTTCTTTTCTCTTTTATCCAGGGGCTCTCAGGTGAAGACCCTGTTGGGCTTGATGACAACACCATCCTCTGTCTCCCTAAGCCAGAAACCCCGTCCCAAACTGTCTAAGACAAGGGCAGAGCCCCCACCCAAGAAAAGAAAGAAATGGAAGGAGTTCTCTCCAGCTCCCTCTAGCTCCTCTGAAGAGGAGGGGGCAGATGATGACGGTGAAATAAACCTGGGACATTTATCTGTGCTGCCCCCCCCCCCCCCATGATGTTGTCTAAATCTCTCCATTTCCCTCCCTATATGTTAAGAGTTCAGCCCTCCCCTGCCTTTTGCCTCTCGGTTACTCAACACACGGACCATGAAGGAGACCTTCAGAAGCTTTGTGGAGCTGCTCATCTGCGTTGCGTTGGATGAAGATGTGTTGACGACGCTGGAAAGGGAAAAAGGTCAGTCGACATTTGAAACAACACGCCGTCATTGTTACAGCTAGACCTTATCAAAACGGCATCTAGCACACGCGTGGTTGAAATACGCCAAGGCTGATTTGATTCTTGGTTTGGTACAGATGAGTTGCGGTTGCCTCATATGAAGAGAGTGGATGGGATGATTACGGACAACAGGAAACGCTTGCTTCACAAATTGCACATTGGACAGCTTCTAAAGGTACATGTGCCTGTATGGGGGGTCCTATTAAATCACCATAAAAATTAACAAAATTGAGGGGAAAGGATACAATTAGTTTAGTGGGGGAGGGTGGTCATTATGCCTCAGATTTATACATGTTTCAAACATTTATTACAGGTTGAATGTCTTTTTGACAGTAGAGTCAAATGGGGAGAATTTGGATTTGCAGATTATAAAATCTGTTTGTCTTTAGACGGCACTAGACAGCTTCCCAGAGATCTCTGTAGTGACTGAGCTAAAGAAGGACGGGGAAACTCCTGCCTTTAAGGTACGGCTAAGTGGGAAGGCTTACAACAAGAAGACAATGAAACCCTACAAGATGCCCACTAAAGTGCCCTTGGTAAGACCATTGAACACATTGTGTATTGAACCACTGAAATCACTAGTAGCAGTGGAAAGAGTAGGCTACATTGTTTTCATCGAAGAGAAGCCATCTTATTTATTGTAATGTTAAGAATAAATAAAGGCATTAGAGTAATGAAAACAAAATTTGCACATCAAATTCAGTATCATGTTTCTCCAATAGAGGAGATGGCAGTTTCAGGACTGCATTCCCTGCACTCTAGTTTGTTATGACAGCGCCACCTAGCGAATTGCACTTAAGATAGCTAACATTAACTTTATTGTCCAGTAACGTTAACTTTGCTGTCCTACATAACTTGTAGGAACCCTCGCTTGTATTCTCTGCATCCCCACTAGAGGGCACAATTGAATCGATTGGCATTAGAGAGCTTTAATAGCATTTACTTAATGGAAGCATTGAGCATGTCTTACATTGAGATTTCTTTCTTACTCTCCAGGAATATACTGTGGACCAACAGAAAACCCAGTGGTTCTCTCTCTACCACTCTTTGCAACACTACAAATACCACACGTACCTCACATGTAAAGAAGAGGTCCGTATGTGTGTGTTGGTCCATGGAGCGCTATTGCACCACACTCTTCTTGGCGGCTCTGCCCTAATTTCCATGTGTTCTGGTGTCGTCCATCAGATAGCATCTCTGCGGGCCCAGACGGGACAGCTGGGGCAGGAGGAGACCGTACAGAGGTGTCTGCAGAACGGAGCCTGGGTAGAACGGCTCTTCAACCGCTTCGGCGAGCTACTCAGCCAAGTGCAGCAGGCCTGCCGGTAGCCTGCCAGCGAGAAGCACCTCAGCCACACGAGGGCAAGTCTGCCTGTTGTCAGGAAAAGCAGCAAGGGGACGTTTGGGGGTGGGGAAGAGTGAAGCTCTCCCTTCTGCCATCGACATGTCAATCAGGAACCTTTCTGCTGGTGTGCATGCGTGACTTCGGCTCGCCTGTTATGGAGTCAAGAGCAGACTGGACAGAGTCGTGAATGATATGGTTTAATGCATCTATCCCATCAGATAGCACTAATGGGAATGCTGGAGGACATGTATCTGGAGGACCTCATAACACTTTATATGGTAGTTATAGTAGTTATAAGGCAGCTGCTTGTGGGCCTTTTTATTCGATTGTTATGGTTTGTTATTCAAGTCATGATTTTGCATAAATCATGATGGATTGTAATCAATGAGCGTGCACTAGATAAAGCTATTAGAACACAAACAAAATTCATTCAGCAGTCTTTCGATTACACGTGGGCAGCCAGAGAAGGTTTACGTACACAGTTGATTTTTGTTTTTTTTATATAAAAACAATTAAACATATACTGTATTAAACATCCATTTTATAATGGAGTGCCAAACTTGTATGCATAAATGTACATTTTGTAAAAAATGAAAAAAGTAAACATAAGTAAAATTGTAGAAAGGTATGAGTTAGTTGTTGCAGCAATTATTTTCTAAGGAAAAAAACAAATCAGACAAAATATAGATATACATTTGTGCTCGAAAATCCCCTTACCTAAAACATAATGGTTGATCCTGTTGGAGTTTGTGCAATTATAATTCTTTTTATGATCAATTTAGGTAATGAAATGTTACATTGTTTTATCTGGGGTTTAAAGGAAAAGTCTTTATATTCTTTATTTACAGACATGGCCTACATTTTATCTCAAATAGATTTATTTTCACAGAAGGAAATATTGTTATAAAGTTTGCTTGTTCATTAAATTTTATAAGACACTTTCCATTATTCAGATATTTCTTTTGATTCTACTGCTAAAGTAGAGCTATGGTTGTTAAGTTGGAGTATGTTGAATTTCTGCTGACAATGTACCAATTCAACAATGTTTTGTGAACATCAAGCTACAACATTGTGGTGCAGTAAAAACTGTGTCATGACAACGCTCTTAACAGAGGGGTCCTGTTTATTGGGATGACTGTATTTAATGATAACATTTGGAGCCGTTTCAGTGCCTAAACTTAAAAATTGCATCTTTTGTCACACGATCTGTGAAACTGCTTTTGACATCTTTGGGTTTATTAAATGTACACACCCTTTTAAAGTATTTTATGTAAAAATAAATTTACTACTTGTTATATATGGATTGTCTTGCCAAATGTCCATAAAGATAGTACAGCTTTACAAAATATGATACTTTAAATATAAACAAAATTTTTCATGTAAATCAGTGGTCCCCGAACCTGGTCCTAGAGGGCCGCTGCCCTCCATGTTTTAGATGTCTCCCTGCTCCAACACACCTGATTAAAATGAATAGCTTGTTATAATGATGCATTGATTAGAATCAGCTGTGTTGGATACGTCTAAAACATGCAGGGCAGCGGCCCTCTAGGACCAGGATTAGGGACCTCTGATGTAAATGATTCATTTTGTGCTCTTGTCATTACATTTGCTATAATTCACCAAACGTGGATGGCCTGCATTTTCTATGTAACCTATTCTCGGAAAACAGGCTTTATAATCAGTATTCTTTGCTTTTATCAGTAAATTGATAAGATAACTATGTACTCCTTAAAGTGGTTGTAGGTCTCAAGGAAAGGAACATTGCCGTTTCACCATTTTAGAAAGAGTGATTGTTTGCCACTTCTTAAAATCATACATGAAAAGAATAGATCAGCAGTGTTCATATTCACACTTATAGCAGGCAGTAAGTAGTTGGTTTGAAACAGCCCATTTGAGAAGTAAACAACATAACTTGCTGAAAACAAGAGTAACTAAGAAATGTTACTATACTGCCACCCCATAAATATGATTTAAGGGGTGGCAGTTGAGTTGAACAGGTGATCAGAAAGTTGCTGGTTCAAAACTTGCTGCCGCTGAATGTCTGCTGCAGAGGTTTGGATGGTCCACTGCATGACTGGCTGATGCTACCATCGGGTTATGAATAGTTTAATGTGAGGCACTTTTGAGTGGCCTGCAAATTAGAAAAGTACCATTTAACGCAGTATATTTACCATTGACCATTTCACCATTTATTTTTTTGCTGTCGGAAACAACACAATGTTGGAGCCTGGCAGGTGTCGTGTTGGGAAGTAACTATGGGGGAGACGCTATATGGCGGGAACTCAAGGATGCTCGCCTACTATGCCATCATGGCCAAACTATTCACTCAGAATGGGTGGCTGACTTTGTGTCCTCTATCCAAGAGTTCTTGGCCTGTTGAATAAAATATGATTGTCCAGTCACAATGCATAATTATGTGTACTGTGGAAAAACAGAAGATCCACTGTGCTCTGACCGTATAGCTCTGAAGAAGGCCAGTGTCCTCTGTCTTTTGGACTCGGAAGAGAATGAGTGCGGGGGACGATGGCTAGGAAAGTATCTGAGATTCCATGACTGACAGGACTTGGGGAGATAGTTGTTTAGCATGGCTGCTCTGCGGATGAAAAGCACATTAATTTTAATGTGCTCCAAAGTTCCTTATGTGTGGGAGTGACTGAGAGAGCCCTTTAATATAGTGCGCAAGTGTGATGTCCAATGGATGGAAATGTATTAAGACTGGAAAAATTAAGACATGCAGCCAACTGGTTTTGAGGGATGTCATTAGTTTAGAAAATAGTCTGATTCCACAGCATAGTCTATTCAACCTAGTTGCTGGTAAAATTCCCAGTATCACCAGGAATGGCCTCTGGCAGGTAGCCTATTATATTACTGTATATCATGACTGCTAAAGGTGTGCAAATACTGGGGTGTTTTACTTTAACCCCTGTTTTGTTTGAGAACAATTGAAAAGGCCATGACAAGATGATTAGTGGAGCAGCTCATAGTTAATTAATCAAATGTAATTTGAAAAAAATAGTTTTGAGAGTAAAGAAAGTTCTCTGGAATTAAAGCCTGTAATTCTTAGAATGTACATCCAGGAAAAGAAACAGAAGGGTAAACACTGCCTTGACCTTGTTGACTATATCTGATTACACAAACTTTAATTCTCTCTCTCTCCCTCTCTCTCTCTCTCTCTCTCTCTCTCTCTCTCTCTCTCTCTCTTTATCTCTATCTCTCTCTCTCTTTGTGTGTGTGAAGTCTTTCACATTCTCTGCCAATCAACCAGGCTTTGTGACTAGTTTACAAAATACCAGCACATCTGACTACAATGCCTTCACAAGAAGTTGTAGAACCAGTTTTGGCATTCACTGAAGGCTTTCCCAAGTGTTTGGTTTACTGAATGCCAGAGCTGCCTTATTTTTAAAATGGCTATATTCTGTGTTTGATGCATGAAAGCTGATGACCTGTAAACTAAATGTAGCCTACCCCTAGCAATTAAAAAGGTGAGTACGTTCATTTAAAGTATTAATGCTGGTATAATGTTATTAAAGCATTGTTATTGCATGACTGTCATTGTGATTACATGAATAGAAGGTTATTACAAGACTAAAACGTAGGGATTACTTTGCTGTACAAGACAGGAAGGTCCTTCAAAACCTGAACATTTGCTAAGGCGCTGAAAAGTGGGCAAGTTCTTTAAGCACTTGTAACAAGGGTACATAGTCTCATTGCCATCTTGACATCTAAGCACCTGTGCTAAGTGTCATATGTCTGAAGTCTGTCACTCGTGACATCTTCTCTTTTAGGTTACCCGACACAGAGCTGCGTGTCGGCACTGTCCCTTCCTTCTCCTATTGGTTGTGTGTTCCATTAGGCTGCTAGTTGTAGCTGAAAGTCATAGGTTGCTTTTACAGTCTATCTAGCAATAGATTAATCGAATTTACTAAAGTTAAGAATATTAAGAATATTATACACGAGGATTTCTTCCTTGGCTGCTTAGCATTTTATTACCCTACACTGAGCAGTCCCCTATGTACGCAGGGAGCTAATTGAGCGTAACCCCAACGAGAGTTTTGTCGAGTTGCCTAAAATCGGCTCAAATGTTCTATAAACTCTTGTGCATGGTATGCAGTATAGACTATAGGTTGGTTGCATGTTATAGATTTAACACTTCTACAAATCTAAACAGTGAAGTGGGAGGAGTGTGTGCAGTCTCAGAGGACGAGTGCAAGAGCAACTTTGAGAAAGCGTCATTATAATGAGCGCATGGAGAAGGTGTTGGTTTAACGAATAATGAATAATGTATGTAATGGGAGGGGTTGGTTTCAGGCATGATGATTTTGCGTCACGTTACATGGGATTTGACTTTAGGGAATATTAGACCGAGGCAGTTGTTGAATGGCGTTAAAAATTTACTTTGAATTGCATTGGATATTTTTTATTGCACCGACAACCAGGTATGGCATAATGGAGCAAAAATCCTATAGGCCTATCACAGTTACTGTATTTTTCTGTATGCAAATGTAGCCTGTCTAATAATATAACCTTATGCCTTTTCGATTGATAAATGTTATTTAATATAATAAAAAGCTATAGTAGACTATATAGATATATGTTATTTATAGGCATATCGTGTTAACCTATACAACGTTTCTATATAGTTCTAAATTATTATTTAGAACTATTATTCCCGAGACTAACCTAATGAAGATACAGGCCACGTGAATTGGAATGCATATAATCGACGTTCAACATTTTTGCATTGTGTCCTCAGGCTTGATATCTAGTCTCAGCATGTAGCCTTATTGTAGGACTATATTCCAGTGTGGAACACCTGCCATCGACTCTATGCTATACGGGAATAGTATTCAAACTTTCTAGCAATGGCATTATACTTTGGGTAAAGGCCTAATCATTTGGATAAAGAGCAAAAACATAGGGCAACATTGGGCTGTATAGCCGTTACATGACGCAATTTCATATGGCGACAGCGTTCCCTCTGCGATTATTTATGCTTGCAGTGTGTGCAAATACACGTATGCCCTTGTCCCCACTGGGGAAGAATACTGTGCGTCCACTATCCAATCGTGAATCGAAGGGTCCAGAGCGTCCTATAAATGTTTTACACCCTTGGGATCAGATGGTCTTCCCGATGATAATGTGTGTTTAAATCCAGTCATGGACTAAATTCAAATAAAGCATTTTTTTTACGTCGACGAATCTTATCTTAAGTTTATTGCCAAGAAACTTCAGATAAATCTTGGTTTCCATTATTATATATTTTATTATGGTAAAACCTACAACAATTTAACTCATGACCAGTTACTGTAACCTGAATGCTATCAATTCATCCGTATTATGCAAATACACAGTGGGCCTACAGCAATCTGTTCATGGATAGAGGGAAAACAGATTGATAGATAGATAGGCCTACACCCTTTTAAAAATATAGTCACCATCTGGGTGTACAAATCCCAGTGTGTGTGTGTGTGTGTGTGTGCGTGTGTGTGTGTGTGTGTGTGTGTGTGTGTGTGTGTTTTAGACTGATGCAGTCTCCACAAAGTTGAAAGCACATATTCTCCTCCTGAGATTAGACTCACAGTCAAGGCATTGTGAAAGGGTTGGATGGAGGCCACATTGTGCTTCATGTATGTGTGATTGTGCACAGCATGTGGTAACATTTTTGTTTCTGCATTCATCAGAATATCTGGCCTTGTAAAACTTTAAAGTGGCTTTTCCAGTAGACTGTTCAATAGAAGATGTAGGCTGTCTTTACTATTTACTTTTGAACAAAATAATTTAGTACATATACCACGTGTATGGTGGATAGCAATTTTTAAATAGGTTCACTTTATAATATGTACTGACAATTGAAGAAAACACATAGGTAATGTGCTAGCAGTAGGCAGCACAATAGGAGCTACAGATGTTTAATCCAGGTATAGCCCTGGCAAATTATTGCAACAAATTACAGATGCATCTCTGCACCGTTGCTGTATAATGCTATATAGCCAAATGTCACAAAAGATCACCTGACTGTATTTTTAAAATGGTTGGCAATTGCATCCCTCCTTCAACCATACTAGAAAGTGCATACTAGATTAGGGCAGTGGTCCAGGGACAGGACCCCCAAGGGGTCAATAGATAATGTTGGGTGGGGGGCTTAAGAGGATTTCAAATGTTATTGTATGCATATTTTTTATCTTGTCATGTTATTTAACTAAAATAAAAATCACTTTACGGGGTTGGTTGCTCAGATCAGGGAGTTCCTTCTTGTGAGGAAGAACATTTAGTTGTTTCCTGTAAACATTGTTAGTATTTATGTGTAATCCCCAAAAAAAACAGTTAGGTGTAGATGTGGTGCTCATTGTGACATCTTATGTCTCCAGGTCCCTATAGGACAACATTGACAATTATGATTATTTTTCATTTACACAACCAAAAGGAGGAATCATTAGGAATCATTCAATTTGTTGCCCAATTAAGGGTTGATTGGTAAATGGAGTTGTATTTGATTATTACACTCACATAACTTAAGCTCAATTCAACTTATATGGTTTGAAACCATGTTTTACCATGCTAAGTGTATCTTGTAATGCTGAGTCACTTAGATCCAATTTACATTCCCATGATTGTGAGTGACCATTGACAAATTGTTTACGAGTTTTTTTATTCTGCAGAAAACTGGGTATTTAAGTCTGAATGCTCAGTGAATGTATCAGGTCATATTATTGCCTCCACATTTGTTACAGAATCCAATAGATTTATTCTGTTTCTGGGGTTTAGTTCAGTCGGGCCCTTTAAACCAGAGAGCAAGTGCGTAATCTTGGTGTTCTGATAGACTCAGACTTCACATTTAACAGTCATATCAAAGCGGTCACCAAAACAGCTTTCTATCATCTAAAAAATATAGCTAGAATCAAGAGC
>JAODTR010069273.1:0-15935 GCA_025399935.1 Amblyopsis rosae | reverse complement strand
TGATTGTTGATTAGATAATTGCATTAATGAGAAATTGAACAGGTGTTCCTAATAATCCTTTAGGTGAGTGTATATTTAAAGACCGACAATGTACTGTTAACTTTGTTAATGTTATTGTACTTTTTTTCTTATACGTTCAATACATTCTGGTAATTTCCAAGGTGTAATGAGTAATCGTGTTAAAAAGCATTTTTGTAGATTATTATGTGGTCCATAACTATTGATCTGTGCCTGTCTTAATTATTTATGTTCTGAACAGACCAAGCCTAAGCTCTCTGTTGCTTTGGAGAAACCAGTTGCAGAACCAGCACCTCAGAAACAATCAACACAAGGTACTGGTTACATACTTTATACTCAATGAATCAATGTATCAAAGCCAAGGGCTAGGCCTCTTCAGGTTTGAATTGTATTGTGTAGTTTCTATTGTAATACATGTGATAATTGCATGAATTGGCAGCAGCATACAAAACTCCTCCAGTATTATGGGCAGCTTTATTTATTTGTTAAATGTGCAGGAAGTATTCATACAAAATTTAGATAATCCAAATATTGTTACTAAAATGTTAATGTCCATAGAGGTGACCAAGGTGAGGAGAAACCTCTTCAACCAGGAGAAGCCTTCTCCCTCAAAGAAATCTAAGCTTCCCAGAAGTCAATCTTTGTCTGCTGTGGAAGGAAAGAAGCGGAAGCATCCTCACGAATCGGAAGGTAAACACTGTTACAGAGACTTGTCCTAAAAGAAACATTGACGTAAAAAACACGTTTGTTGAATGCCAAGCTGGAAAGCTTGTATAGTATGCACACTAAAATCTGCTCTGTACGTAATTTAACAACAGAGCTAAAAAATACTTTAAAGCTTTTGACTAATGTTGTGGATGTTTACATTGTTTACAGCAATTAAGCTTAACATGGCCACCTCTTTTTTAGAAGGTCACAAACTTCTTACAAAGAAGGTGAATGAGACTCCCCTCCACAAGCAAGTGTCAAATCGCCTACTGCATAGACAGAAAGCAGGAAGGTATACAACTTTGGAGACATTGGCAAATTAATAATTCAAATATAATTGAGCTGGTGTTTAACCCAGCATGGTTGTTTGTGTTTGACTGAAATGCACTAAAATATGTAACGACTATTATAGGAGATCTGCCCCAACAGAGGACTGCATTGTAGAGGAGTCGCCATTGAAGCCTGCGGAAGGTAATTTACTCATACCACCCCTGTTTACTAGTCTACAAAAGAAATGTAAAGGAAGTGAACATTAGCAGAAGGAAGGCACCAAAAAGCATATTCATTTTGTTAATGATTGCAAACCTGAAAGCTTTGTGTGGGGGAACTGATTTCAAAGTGATCTCCACATGTGCATTCTTGATTTCAGACTTAAGGAGAAGCCCAAGGATAAAGAAATTTGCTAGGCGACATTCCAACATCTTCTACTCAAGTTCTCAGCCTCGCTCGCAAAACATGGATAGAGCTCTCTCCACATCCCAGCTTCGGTCGAGCGATAGCAAAATAAGTGACATTAACTTGCGAACAGTCCATTCTCCTATGCGTCTTCTTTTTGCTGCTGCTCGGTCCCCGAATGGTCCATCCACGTCCTTTGAATCTTGTGCAACCAGAGCCAGCAGAAGACTGCTGTCCACAGGATCTGAAGTTTTTGAGGTAGGTTGTCCATTTTCTTCTTCAGCTCACTTGAAGTGATACCTAGGTAGCTGTGGAAGTGGTTTGAAGCAATGCTGCTGCAAGTAGTAATTTTTATAATGGGTTTATAAAATCCAGAAATTTTATGAAAGTAGAAACCATATGCTTAATCAAACCAAAGCCCTTGTATTGTTTCCTTTCAGAGTCCACCTAAAACACCAACAAAGACACCCAGCAAAAATGGAAAGGCCACTAATGGGCACAATACTCCAAGGACCCCAAAAACCCCACCGTCATCATCACTAGTGCAATCTGTCACAGATAGCCCTGTTGCAGGCAGCTGTCTTCAGGCTGGCATGGCGCTACGCAGCAGCCCTTTCAGATCTCCAGCCCGGAAGACCCTGGTGCTTGGTACTCCTCAGAAAGACAGTCCAGTTATGAGCCCTTTGAAGGGGATTCTAAAGACTCCTGTCAAGGCATTGCTTAATGCCGTGTCTCCTACTGGTTCACGTCTGCTCATGAGCCCAAGCACTTGGACTCCCAGGAAGTGTGTGTCCTGGTCACCATCACCAAGCAGAGCGACTGAGGACAACAATTTCAAGGTGCCACAATCGCCTCACTTGTCAATCTGGAGCTCTCCAAGGCTGATGAGAACATCCATTAAGTTTGCCAGCCCTCTCAAAATTCCCAATAGAAAAACAGATGTTTACAAAACACCTGATAAAATACCTCCTGGAGTGTGTCAATCTCCCCCAGAAACTAATTTGCAGAAAGCGCTTGAAAAGATACCCGATAGTGGTATTGTAGCACAGGATAAAGGTCTGTGCCAGCGATCCTCTGAAAGACTTCAAAACAAGCTGAGCCCGGCTATAAAAGATGTTGACTATGTCGTTGGCCCCCAGGAAACTGCTCCACAATCCTCAACACCGCCAGTACTCCTTTGTGCACCCAATTCCACAAATGGAACACCAGCCAAGAGCCTAGAACCTACACACCTTATGAAAACGCGCTCTGGAAGAACACCTGTCAAATGTTCAAATATGTCCCCATGTAAGCCAGAACTCTCAACAACAACCAATATTGCTTTTTCAAAAGAAAAAATATCACCCAAAAATCTAAAAATTTGCCTGACCCGAATAAAGTCTGCCCAAGGTACTACATTTATAACTACGCAAAACGTAAAATCACGATCTAGTGAGAGTCAGAACTCTAAGCCAAATGAAAATTCGGCCTTTACAGAGACATGTGACTCGACAGTAAATGGGAAGATAAAGCCAGGTTCGATAGAGATAACGCAACACACTGTATCTTTGCAATCTTTAGAATCTGGATCCCAGAATGAGTCTTCCCAGTTTAGTTCTGGCTCCACTGAAGACGACAGTACGGATATAATTGACGCTGCTGTTGTCAAGACTGAGCTTATTAAAGGCCTCAAGATGAACATAAGCTTCTCCAGGAAGACATCACAGTCTGGTGAAGTCTTTAACTTCATAGGGGATTCACCCAAACACGGTTTGCCTCCCCGGGTGACACCTGGACGAAGCTATGGCTTTAGACAGACCCCTGATCGCCAACAAAGGGAGGCCGCTGCTCGTTTAGGGTATTCCAATGAACTCCCTCGATTTTCAACTCCTAGGACTTCTGCAACACCTCGACAGCAGGGAGTCTCTACTCTGAACCCTTTAACCTACCAAGTAGAACTTGAGATGCAATCTTCTGGCCTCCCTAAACTCAAATTCAAACGCACAAACTCCTTTGGGGACGTGGCTGATGAGAGTGGGTCCAGACTGAGACCTCAGAGCCCTGCATTAGGCAGTAAAGCTAGTCAGCTAGACAGCCCATTGGCTCTTTGCTATAAACACAGAGAACCCGGGCGTGTCTCACCCTCTCTTTGCACACATGCCACCCCAGCAAAGGGCACTCCTGGCAAAGGTGGAAGCGTCCAAACATTTATCTGCCAATCCTATACCCCTACACACCATCCAGCAGGTACCATGTCACCAATGGCGGTTGCTGACCTGATTCCTCTCACACCATCTCCCCAGAACATAGGTAGAGTAACTCCAGACAACCTTAATAGTTGGCCTCGTAAGAAGAAGGCCCAGGCTGGACTGCTGGGAGGTAAAGATTACGGGCTTAAAGGGGAAACGATGATGGAGGAGTTACTGGAAGAAGCTGAGCTTGGAGTAAGCCGGTTGCTGGACATAGAGGACATTCATGACCACTCAAGCAGCAAAGCTGATGTCCTTGGTCCCTCCAGGCCCTCTATAACTACAGATGCATCTCCACTTGCGCCAATGGATGACATGGACTGGATAGATGGCCTCGTTCAACAAGCTGATCCTTTTAAAGATGATGGTGATATGTCCTGGTCAACCGGTAAAGAAGATTTCAAGTCAAGTAAGATATATTTGGCTTTTACCAAGTTGCAACAAAGTACAAATACAGCTTCACAATCAAATGGCACAACAAAAATATATGTAAAATTGTAAATATCAAAAATGTATAATGAAGTGGTTTTCATGATTCAGAATTCAAAATGTAAATATAGTGTTTTGAAGTTCCATTCATTAGTATTTGAGGAATATTTGTTACAGTCTAAGTGTATATAGCATTGTGAAATACCGGTGAAGGAATTCCAGTAATCTAATCTGTCCCCTTTTCTGATATACTTTTTGGCAGTGGTGACACCTCCCAGCACCAAGATGAGAAAGCCTGTCACTGCAGGCGGGATTCTGGCCCTTACTCAGTCCCCCTTGTTGTTTAAATCAGGCTCTGCTACCAAGAGAGAGAGAACACCATGCTTTAAAGGTAAAAGCTAATGTTTTGTTTTATTTATATTGACAATGTATTACTGGACATATTGATGATGGATGTCAAAGCTTGTCAATCAATTGAGGATTGATTTAGAGAAAATAGCTTTCAAAAAATGACTGAACTCTAGAAATGTTCAGTATATTCCCTGATAATCTACAGTATAATAGGCATGCGACAATGTCTTCAAATTCCTTTTGTGATTAAACTCTTTTAGATGAAGCTGAGGTTGAGTGGTGTCCCTTCACGCAGACTACCAGCCACAGTGGAACAGGGAAGACCTACAGCAGAAAAAGATTGCTGGATAAAGACACATTCTAGCTGCATCTTCTACGAACCTCCCTTTTGTGGTTTCACTGTGAAGGCATTGGCTGGTCTGTGCTAGGGTTCTGCGGGTGTGCCTTTAACAACACGTAACATCTTTAAAATGTATCAGTGGTCTTGTGTCTGAAATACTGTAGCTTTCTATTAATCGCTGTGGTAAACCAGATATTCTGTTAAATCATTTCAATTTTAAGTTTATATTAAAATGTGTAAAATGAAGTGATTTTCTTTCCTCTTAAAAACTGCAAATATTTTGCAAAACGGTTTAAATGCTGCAATCACAACTATTGTTTGTTTATTTATTAGCTGTTATTATTAGCAGGAAAGTAGTTATTTGTAATATGTCATACAATTGAAAGCTTTTTGTAAATAAAAACCAATTTTCTAATTGCATCTATTTTCAAATTCTTTAAAATATTGTTTTTAATGTTTATGACTTTTGTAATCATAATTTTGCAAACCTGAGCAATGGTGGGGAAAGTCTAATCCTTTTTAAAGTAAAATCGTTTTACTGGTATTTACTTTTCTTTGAGTATGCCCTTATTTATAGTCAGCTGCCAACTAACAAATGGAAACCTGAGAGTCTGATACCAACTGTCCTGTTCAAAGGTCAGTGCTGTAAAACTGCAGTCGCCTTGATATGCAAACATTGTTTCCTTTATCTGTGTTGCACGTACTGTAGGAACAATGTGCACTATTTAACCCAATCATTAGATAGCAATATATAATTGGATTGGTCAATGAATATGATTTTCCTTTCCTTGATAGTTGTATTTTGGTGGGCGTACTTTGAAAGGCTGTTTATTCTTACCAAGGAACTAGGTACAAATTCATCACTGCATTGTTAAAGTTGGGATAAGAGATAAGATAACTGGCCATACATCTTATGATCGCATAGGCTTGCCCTGTGGTGTAGTCTAATCCTGGAAGAGGTAAGAACTTACTCATCTTTGTGTTCACTAAATTGACACTTTAAGATGATTGCTTATTTAGGCTACTATGACAAAGTATCCTATTATGTTATCTTATCCCTTCAGTAACTGAATGAATTGTATTAGGCTTCTAGTAAATAAGAAAATGAACTATTACTCAATTGTCTATTGACCCAAGGCAGGACCTGATTACACTTAAGTATTAAATATTGTGTGATGTGTGTAAACCCTCCAAAATCAGTTTTCTTTTTCATGTTTCTAAGTATGTTTATAATGCCTTTCAACTGCAGGTTTTAGTCATGTCATGGCTACTCAATAGAACGATGTATAATTACAACCAAATGGCAACCAAATAGTTGGAAATATATGTTATAGATGTAACTACTTGGCAGACAATGGAATGTAATATTAACCCCACCATAATTTCACAAATGTGAGACACGCCTTTAAGCAGAAATGACCTATATAGTCAATGTTGCAACAATGATCATGTCCTATGTCATGTCACTATCTGTGAGAAAAATATGAAGTAGACTAGCCATTCATTGCTGCTGTGATCCTTCCCTAGCTATTTCACTTCCCTAAAAGTCCCTAAAGATTACATCCACGTAGCCGACCAGAAGCCCCCAGTGGCCTATTCCAGCACTGCTTCACCATTCCCTCTCTTCATTCCATCAGACGTCACATCATCACCATATAGCGCCGTTAGTATTTTTTCTTCCTCTTCAACTGAATACACGAAGAACAATATGGCAAGCAGTTTCACAAGAATAATTTCCTCCAAAAGAAACGTGGGAATCCTCTCATTAGTTGGTGCTGGTTCTGTAACGGCGGGATTGTTGATGAACAGGGAAAATGTCACCGCAGGAGCCCCTACACGGAGACTGTACCCTGCCAGGTACGTTAAACCGTTGGCCTTTTTCGCAGCCTTGCTTATCCTACCATGCTGTATCGTATTTTACAGGCTACATGCTAATACATTACATTTGCAACGGTCCCATGTTTTACCATTTAAAACGTATTGGCTACTGTAAGGTATGGTTTGATTTCATAAAAAAACTTATCACTATTATAGTGCCACCGTGATTAAATAAAGGACACGTTTGTTTAGCCTGTAACTAAGACTCAGGTTTAGGTTATTTTACTTGCTGTACGGTACCGTAATTGCCCATTCGCTTACTGTACCATTAGCCTACTGTATGGAATAGGGCTACACGGTATTTATGCAGATATGTATCGGCTGCTGTGTTAGGTTCGGGTTTGATGGTCTAGCCTACTGTTAAGCAAAACCTACCGGAGTTTATAATAAATGATGTAATGTTTTAATTATTTCCTGCAATGGCGCCACTTAGGCTATTGAAACCGACTATTTACAGGCTCAATTTGACCACTGCATTTGTGTGTGTGTCTGTGTGTATATATATATCTCTATCTATCTACGTTATGTGTTGAAGCTGCGTTTCCAATGGCAAAATGGTACAGGCGTTCAGGCCGTTATTCTCGCTCATCATTCAGACCGGCGTGGCCTACTGGTAGAAGTGGTAAGGTTATGCCGTTAACCGTATGTGTGCTGAAGTGTGCCCTATAACGAGATAACGCGGTTACTCTAAAACTATACATTACATCACCAGACACGATATCTTTATGAGAGATTAAACTCAGACGATTGGACTGTAATCAAATCATGCGTACGTGACGTTGAACACTCATGCATACCACCATACTATACCTAGCTGTCATGCTTTATTCCCCTACTCTTTGGGCACCATGCCAAACACGTCCATTCCTTTCCTGTTAAATGGCATAGCCTATTTGGGCTGCGTGGACAACGCCTATCCGTTTCGTTTAATCAGACAAAAACCAACATAAAATAATGTAACTTGGCAGAAAAAATGTATAGTACTGTGACTGCATTTTGTCAATTATGTGTTATGATTGTATTGGGTTCAATTGGCAACAAAAGTGCAGGATTTTGTGTTTGGATCTGATAACAAGATCCTGGTCTCGCGACCTTCAGTGTAATTTCGCCGTGAGGATCAGTCTGGGAAGCCTATTAATTATTTCTAATGTGTCTGAGTAACAACTAATCTTACAAATCAGCGTCGTATTGATAGCTATATTAGGTTGCTGTCAGCGAAAACTTTTTGTTTTTAAAGTTACCTGCCCTTTACAGTTTTAATGTACTGCTCCCAATCTGGCATGGCAGGTAATAGTGATTACTGGCCTCAAAACAGGGGCGGAGCTAAGTGTTAATAAAATAATGAGCCTTATAAAATGTCCCCTGGGGAAAATATATGTTGCATTTAGGTTCTACTTGAAGGCTTACTCCGTTATAGATGGTAAACAATTGAACACCGAAAATATTACAAACTACACTGTAAAAAATAAAACACATTTGCCCAATGGAAGATAATCATGGATATTTACTTAAAATAATGGATGTCACTGATGAGTCTATTTTACATTTCTTACAATGTGTTATATTCAGTGATTAAATTGGGATTTTCTATGTGGGGAGACATATTTTTCATGAATTGGGCGTCGAAGACTACTAGGATGTAGTACCTTCAGGGGCCCCTGGGCACTGTAACGTATGGGGCCCCACCCTCGTCTGTAACACCCACACAATAACATAAATATTTACACCCAGAACCTTCGCCCCACCATACAGACTGTGTGTGCACACACGCACACACACACACACACACACACGCACACACACACACACACACCCACACCATACTTATTTGAACTTCCAGTCAAGCTAGCATGTCAAATCACACACTCCAGCTGAGCAGGCAGCCTGTCCTGTTCGATAAACCAAGTATGCTACTGCCATTTTACTCACAAATCACGACAATGATTCACGGCAAGACAATGATCATTGAAAATCACCCAAGCTGATAGCACACCAGTAATTCTGAAACATGATGAAGATACAACAATGCCATCACACAACACAGCTGAGTGCAGGTTGCAAAAGGTTAGTAAGTGAGCTGGGCAACTTAACACACTGCAAAAGCCAACATATTGCACTTGACTAACTAAAGCTCACACAGGCCTATATCATGCAGCGTCACACCATAATTATGCAATACCCATGTTATGCAAACGGAAAATATACTTACCAAAATTCAATTATCTGGCCACACAATCAAAATCAGATAAAGTCCTTAGTCCAGCCAACAAGCCTAAGGTGGCGTTACCTTTTTCTGTCGGCTGACCGGTGTTTTTGCTCAACCGTTAGCTGAGGCTGAGCATACTGTATCTGGTAGCAGATGGCTTATTTGTAGCTTTTTTGAAAAAGCTACTTATTAGCAGGACATTTTGTATTGCACACGCTAAATTCTCTTCCATATCCACCCCCCCCCCCAACAGCCCCACTGGTCTTTTGGTTTCTGTGCGCAAACAAAACATGTTTCCACAGTTCCACTCGCTAATACAACCTGTCTGACCATATATCAGTTGCAAAACATTTACATTGTTTTAATCTCAACTGGTTCTTAGAATAACTGATACTGAATCAGAACAATGTAAACCACCTGCTATGGCTCTATGCCCACCCACCTACCAATCTACGCACAATGCATTGTGGCCTGCTCTCAATTATTAGTCTACCTGTCCAGTCATCAAACTGACAATCATGATTTTGTAAAAATCATATTTTATTCTGATTCGATAATTATCAAGCTCTTTTGTAAACTTCTAGGTACCAGAAAAAAAATTCAGATTTGTTTTTCTCTCCCATCACTGAGGGCCTTCTCTGCCCAAGGGCCCTGGGCACATGCCCAGATTGCCCATATTGTAGATGCGGCCTTGCCCCCACGCCGGTGATCTGTGAACGCCAAGTTCATATGCGATGATCAAATGAGGAACTCTGCCTGGCTCCGGACCAATTTAATCCCTGGTTATATTGTATTTTAAGGTCCGGGAAGCAATGGGGTTCCCTACTATGTGGCTTTGGATGGGTTATTACAGTTGCAGACCAGTTACATTTACAATCATATACAGTAGCTTACTGCTTTCTAACTTTGTAATGTGATGCTGCGATGTATATGCTGCAGTTGTGGGAGATGAAATGCCATTATTTAGGTCTGACCGTCTCCACTTCAGCATTAAATGAATGTGTGATTTCATTGATGATGAGGTGTGATTGTATTATACCATCTTGAACTCACACAGTTTGGCTTCGCTGCAAGTATGAAATAGGAGCTTGTGACGTGAGATCAGGATGATCTCCCAAAAACGGTTGTGTTTGGATTCACAGCACAAGTAGGTTTGTGTGTAGTTTCATTGATGAGACGTACAATGGATTGCTGCCTATATACGGAACAGAGTTCTAGTGCTCCACCCACATAAATAGGTATTGCTCCACTAGGCTTTCTGTGTTAGAGTCAAGCAGGAATAGAATGTGGCATTATCATGAAGAATTTACTATAGTCATACTATTTATTTGGTTATTTATTTTATATTTACTATAGTAAATTCACGTCATTGTCAATATTTTATAATTTTTGTACATAGCCTAAATTATATTTGTTTACAAAAAGACCTGAATAAAGCTGTAGCTTTGTGAAAAGAATGCCTACCCAATAAAGCAGGCATAAGTATTATTGCCAATAAATAGGCTACTATAATCTTTGTAAGATTTGATGTGTCTTGTCATAATCTGCCAAGTGCCACCCCAATAAAATGACTGGGCCTATCTGGCCACCCCAGTAGAACTGTTCTGGCTACGCCCCTGCCTTGTACTTTTAAAGTTTAAAACATTACATTTGGAATGCGATATGGAATATTCTATATGAGAACTGAAAGCACTGGCCCTATTATAGGGTAACCTAGGCCTTTTGGGAATATTTTAAATACATTTAGTATTTTTTGGGGAACAGAGAGAGCCTGGTGTACCAGACCATATTCACTTTAGTAATAGGTCTGGCCACGTTCCATTGGGAAGTGTTCAGTCGTTTCCTCCTACTGGGCGTAGACCTCTGGTTAATTTAGAAACTTTTGGACAGCGATGAACCAATCGGCATTGCTACAATTGCTTAGATCGCCTCATTTAATTCTACCACCATTTCGAAACATGCTTGACTTCAACGTCATCTCACTAACCCACCTTGATTGGACCGCCAGCAGGGTGGCTGTGAGAACGCCTATGTGATTTGAGGTGTGAGGGTTTCCAGACTGTAATCTCGGCGAAGTAAACTGAGCTGAGAGCATAGTCGGGCAGCGCCAGGCTAGAACAGAGAGGCCTAGTTCACAAAATGGCTATCTTGTTAAAAGCAGGGTGTGCTGTATGATTATACTGTATTTAGTTGGCAGGGCAGTATAGGATAGAATGGTTAGACTAAGATAAGGTGGTTGACTCACAGCCAAAACAACCAGGCTTGATCCCTGCCCGACCTAGCCCCAAACTGCTCAGTAATAGAGAATGAACTCTTATATATTGGCTGGCTATTTTCACTGTAGTGACACAGTTGTACAGTGAACTCTGTTATGGGAACATGTCAGTGTCACCCATAAACAAACTAAATATGTTTATTCCCATGCAGTGCGGACTACCCCGATCTTCGCAAGCATAATAACTGCATGGCTAGTCACCTGACACCTACCATCTATGCTAAGCTGTGTGATAAGGCCACTCCAAACGGCTATACACTGGACCAGGCCATCCAGACAGGGGTGGACAACCCCGGTCACCCGTTTATCAAGACCGTCGGCATGGTGGCCGGGGACGAGGAGTCTTACGAAGTGAGATTTAACATTCAAATACTATCAATTAGGACAAATTAAGTCACAAAATGAATAATCGATGCAGTATAGCTTTGATTATGTTTTTAGTAAAAATCATTAACATAAATACATAAGTACGTACATTGTGCTGGTGTGGAAATGTCTGCGTGCTTTTTATCACCAACAAGACGTGTACCTTGTACTCTAAAGTCTTCATGTTGTTGCGGTCGCAGGTATTTGCTCCCTTGCTGGATCCGATCATCAAAGAAAGACATAATGGCTACGATCCTAACACCATGACTCACCCCACTGACCTGGACTCCAGCAAGGTATGACTCCACTCACCTGTTAAATAACAGCTATTACTGCTGCTCCTGTACTGGTGTAAGTGTTCAGAATGATCAACATCAACAATTATAGGATTAGCTTTGCGTTATGCTTTCTCTGTACATCTGTCTATAATGCAAAACTGTTAGGGTTGTCCTACAGTAAAACAGATTTAATATATTTTCTTAAGAACAAAATAAGAAAAATAACTTGTAGCAAATTAAGTCAACAGATATGAAGTAAAACTGTAAAGATTCCCCCCACCCCCCAAACAAACACACACACACACACACACACACAAAACGTATTACAGCTGAATGAAGAAGTCAGAGGCCTTCTTAACACTAGTGATCTCGCCCCTTGTGATTGGCCAGGTGCACTCGGGCGTGTTTGACGAGCGCTATGTGCTATCGTCCAGGGTGAGGACAGGCCGCAGCATCCGGGGCCTGAGCCTGCCGCCTGCCTGCACCCGGGCGGAGCGCAGGGAGGTGGAGAAGGTGGTGGTGGACGCTCTGGCCGGCCTGAAGGGAGACCTGGCCGGGAAGTACTACAGCCTCACCTCCATGACGGACAAGGAACAGCAGCAGCTCATTGACGTGAGCCAACCTGGGGTCCTAACCTAAAGGCCCCGGCATACTTAGTTACACCAATATTGTTCATGGAAAACAATGTTGTGCACATGTCGTAGTTCTAAATATTGCTAATTTCAAAGCACTTTCTTGTATACAGAAATATCAGCGTGAAGTATGCTTAGAACAGCGCGAGCGCTTGGCGGACTTACCTGACTCAGCATTTACATTTTAAGGGATAATCCTCTAGCCTGGTGTAAACAGACCTAATATTCACTTCATGAACGAGGTCTGGCAACGCTCTATTGGGAAGTGTTAGCAGTTGTTAGGCGTAGACCTCCGATTCATTTTCAAACCAATATAGACAGCGTTCAACCAATCAGGTTGGGCCGCCAGCAGTGTGGCTGTGAAAACGCTAATGTGAACAGGGTTTCCAGACTATAATATCAGATAAAAATAATTGCCCTGTTGAACCCAGCATCACAGAAACGTACAAAAATAAATGGTGAGTGGGAGCAGACAAATACTTATCAAGGAGGGTGCCCTTATACAGTACAATATTTACCATTAGCAGTGGACTTCTCTTTATGCTGTATGTCACTTTCTTTGTGTGACATAACGTTCGTCTTGTGACGCCAAGTTTGGGATTAGAAGTCTTCAGTCAGAAGAGTTCACTAGTTGGAAATGTAACATAAACTGCCTAACTGTCTGATATGATCAACGTTGAGATTTATCGGCTGTCCCAGCGTTGTCTGTCAGCAGTTGGATCACTTTTAGGACTGTCGAACCTTAAAGTGCTTAACTGATACACACAGTAACAGCATTTGCCCTTCTGTTGCACACAACATCTTTGTACAGTATGTCCTTTATCCAGGAATTTCACACTCTGGTTGTATAATATTTCGTTGTTGTCACCATATTTAATAAAGCATTTCTCACCCTTGTTTTTGCAATAGGATCACTTTCTATTTGACAAGCCTGTGTCCCCTCTACTGACGTGCGCAGGCATGGCTCGTGATTGGCCAGATGCCCGTGGAATCTGGTAAGCTCTGAATTTGACATTCAACATCGCTTTTAAGGCTTGTGACAGGCTTGTACTCCTGAGAGGCAAATTCATATTATGTGAGTTCTTTCTTGGCTACACAGCATTAGCTTGTTGTTGCAGAGCATTGTATTTACCGCTTGTGCATTAGCAATGCACACAATGCCCTTGGAGCATTTAGTTTCCGTTTATAGCCAGAAATAAGATGATCTGGCTTTCCAGTCCGGATCAATCGTAAGCCACTCTTCCTTCAAAGCCAAATACATTCCAGCCTCAGCTCTCTTTCAAATCCCCCTCCACTCCTTCCTTTACCTCTCCATCTCTGCTTTCCTTCTGTCTAATTGCTTTGCTCTCTACATTTCTGTTCTCCTTCCCTTTATACTCAGATAGCCTGCTCTACATTTTCTTCTAACCTCTTCTGAGCTGTTCCAAACCCCTCCAGGTCTGTTCTGCTGTCCTGCTCTGCTTTCATTCTGTAGAGCCGCTTCCCCCACCCTCTGTTCTCTCCACATGTTTTCTATTTATATTATTACCTACGAAATAGGAAATACTCTCTCTCTCCTCTGTGGCTTGCTCATGCTTTTGGTCTCTTTTCCCTTTGTCACATTGTCTGTATGACACAGCATGACGCATTAATGTGATACCTGTGCAGGCACAACAATGAGAAGACGTTCCTGGTGTGGATCAACGAGGAAGACCACACCAGGGTTATCTCAATGGAGAAAGGAGGAAATATGAAGAGAGTCTTTGACAGGTTCTGCAGAGGCCTCAAGGAGGTAGTGCATTTGTTATTGTGCTACCACACTATTATTTAACGTATTTCGCATGGCTGTCAGAGTTCATAGAAACACAAGTGTGTGACGCGCACGCACGCACGCCTCTCTCTGTTGGTTCAACTTATATTTGTCATATATTCTCTCATCTCTTTTCGTCATTCATTTCAGTGGTGTCTTTATCTAACTATATGGCCAAATCATTCATACACAAACAATACAAATATTCACATGTCAAAGAATAGTATCTAACATTTTTAGTGCAAAAGGATTAAATTGTTATTTTATAATGAATGGATGAATGAAATGTATCTCTCTGTCTCTGCCTCACGTAAGGTGGAACGTCTCATCCAGGAGAGAGGCTGGGAGTTCATGTGGAACGAGAGGATGGGGTACATCCTCTCCTGCCCCTCTAATCTGGGCACAGGGCTCCGTGCCGGGGTCCATGTTAAGCTGCCCCTGCTCAGCAAGGTCAGCCTCACAGAGCAACACTCACACAGTCTCGCTTCGCGTAACGGAGTCTACCCACTGAGCCGTAATCATCAAGTATCATTCAGTCGTGTTGCACCGGTGGGTGTGTATTAGGGGTATATGTTGTCGCAATATCACGTTGCGCAATATCATATTGAAAATGTTGCAGGAAGTGCAATATTCAGTTTATTATGTGGAGAAATGCGTCCATTGGCTGTTTGGCTTAGTTGTGTTTGATTTAGACAGAACAGTAAGATGTGTGGCTGAGGAAGCTCATGACATAGTAGAGATCGAAGAGGAAACAGTAAAGCCGCCGCCCAACCATTGACGGAGGAGCTGAGCCATAAACAATGCATCTTTATGGCTTGACGCCCAAGAAATAGAACAGCGTTCTAAACTTTGGCATCCAGTGGGCGTTGCTCCGTTAAAAATGACTAGTTCTAAAATCCTGGCATCTCTTGACGCCTTCAGTGGGTGGCGGCCTTTAGTGGCCAAAAGGAATGCCTCCTCGGCATCTTGGAATTACTGTTGTTGGCCAACATGACTGTCAGTTAAAAATGTGTTGATTTGTTATGTTATGAATATATTTTGATGCATTTTCCCATAAACCTTTGTGTTCTTACTTATGTTTAAAAAAAATGAAATTAATATCAATATTGCAATTTTCATGATTAATATCGCAATATTACATTAAATCAAATAATAAATATACTGTATAGAAACATACATACAACAACAATGCAAAGCACTGGAGTTGTAAAAAAAATTATATTAAAGCACAGTCTGATACACAGATGATTATAAATCTTATAATGTAACCCTGAATTAAAGGCATTGTCAATTATTGCAAGCTAATTGTAAGATAATACACTTTTTGTCATATTCACCAAATATCTCCTCGCATTTTGCTAGCTCACCACTCTGCATGTTGAAAACAGTATCCGCTGTTTCTACACAGCCTGGTCAAGTCAGGTCACAACAAAGCCGTAGTACTAGTGGTGTTTTATATGGCCAAAGTGTCATATTCTGATATAGATTATTTCATATCCCGGTAACGATACATATCACGATATAGCAAGTTCTGTAAATGAAATTAATAAATAGTTTCTTGTCATCCAATGTCCCCCCATGAATCTGCCTCACCAGTGTTTCTCTGATCACGAGCTGCTACGCCGTGCTCTCTTTTCCACTGCGGGGCGGGCATGGCTCACTTCACACTCACACGCACACACATCTGACCCACCCTTCATGACCATAGGTGAGGGTAGGAACGAAAATTGCCCGGAAGATCGAGAGCTTTGCCTTCCGGCTC
>JAODTR010069263.1:4738-12238 GCA_025399935.1 Amblyopsis rosae | reverse complement strand
ACTGATAACTTGTCGAGGTCAAACAAGAGGCTGGTCTTACACAGTAGTTGACTGACTGCCCCCCTGATGGGTCCTCTGAGCAACCTGAAGGTTCTGGGTGCAGCGTAGTGTTACACAGTACTACTCATACAGAAAATGGAAACACAGAGCGAAAGCAGTCCTTTTAAAAGCCCCGCCCCTAAACTACAATTCATTTTTTATATTTTAATATTTTAATATTATTTAAACAGTTTTCAATGGATTTTGGACTGTACCAGGGTATTCCTGTCACCTCTCCCATCACCTCCCACCCTGTCTGGTCCTCCACTTATTTCTCTCTCCTGACAGACCGAGGTTCTGATTTCAAAGCCAAGCACTGGAAAACTACCTGCCACAGAATTCAGGGGTTTAACAATAGTTTGCAGCGCAATTAAACCCTCTGCACTTATCATGTACTTCATTTTGTCATTATGAGGCTGCCACGCAACAATGCGTGTGACAAAACATCAGTCAGAGCAAATGAGGGGAAATTAACCAAATACAATACCGTCACAGCTTCTTACTCCCACAGAGCACAAAAGCACGGAAAAAAATTAAATGTAACTTCAGCTAAATTACAGCTGAAAAATGTACTGATTGGCATCAGACATTAATGTAACACAGTAACAATTATCTGAAGGATGTTATATAGAATTCCCTTTGAGACTCACTTCTTGGGTTCTTCATGGCTACTTTATGTGCTCTCATTTCAAGATAATTATTGTTAAATGTAAATATATTCGAAAACCCCTATGGCAGGCATGTTTTCAACACACCTATTGAAGGGTTTATTTCAGCAAAGTTGTAAAGATGATACATCTAACCACATTATGACAAGAATTACGTTTTTCAGTGTCTTGTCATGTAAGCTGCCATGTTGTTAGTTAGCTATTAGTTACAATGTCATGTTTGTCGTGATATCAACAGATGTTACAGATTTGAGATCACATATTTTGTAGCCAGCATTTTCCTGAATACCCCATAACACAATATGGTTTGTCTACATCATTTATAAGAAACTTTAATAATAATAACTGAATATATATTATTATTATTATTATTATTATTATTATTATTCAATTATTATTATTGTTAAACTTTTTTAAATTTATTTGTAATAATAAAAAAAAAATGTTTTATGTTTACTTGTTATGGGTCAATGGGCAATTCTGGGTGATTATGGGCAACATTACACCAAAATCATTTTTGATTTGAGTTCAGCTGCAATTATTTGATTTGGCCACAAGGTCACGTTACACAAATGTAAAGTTGGGCTGAATTCCGTCGATCAAACTGCAATTGATTTCAAATTAAGGACAGCACAGGCGGAGCAATGGAGCATTACAAACACGAGGGCTTGCTTTCCTCTTCTTATCTTTACTGCGGCGTCTGCATTTCTGACAGCAAACAGCACATAGACCGGAGGCGCTTCGTGATAAAACCTCAGCACACCTGCCCCAGACAGAAATACTAAGAGATAATGTACCAAACTTCTGCTACCGGATCCTCATGACAGCTGTGCATGTTGTGGAATTAAATGCAGACTTTAAGAACATCAAATTTTAACTTTTTTTTTTTTGCGATTTTAAAAGGTTCTTTGGGTTTTGTTGCGTTCATCACAAAACACGTGTCAAGTACCTCTGCACTGGCAAACACTGGATATATTTCACACTGTCAGAAGGTATCAGCAAGGTTGTCCGCAGTGTTTTGTGAAGCTGCATCAAGACAACTGACATGTGGTTTGGTTATAGGTTTAATCATTTGCATGTTTCGTGTTAGTCTGAGACTGGAGCAGGCTATCAAGGCCTGAAATGTCCCGTGAAGAGGGACTTTGTGGCCGTCCATTCTCCCTTTATTCACCTTTATCCCCCTCATTGCCGTAATCCCGTCATCCGCCTCTCACAGCCCCGTCTTTCCTTTAATCTTCTCTCCCTCTATCCCGCTTTCTTCTTCTCCCTCTTTCATTCAAACACACGGTCTGCTTTCTCTCTCTCTCTCTCTCGCCGTCTGTCCCCGAGCCAGGCCCCGTAATGAGAGGAAGTGGAGTAAATGTTTGATGAGTGAGCTTTAATTTTTCAGTGGAGCTGGGTAATAGTTGTGTAACCACAAGACCATGCTTTGAAATATTGATCTAAGGGGTCAAGAGGGAGGGGTGTGGAGGGGTGTTGGGCGCTGAGAGATGGACAGAAAGGGTAGATGAGCCAGAGGGAGGGAGAGTAAATGAGAAAGGAGGGGTAGACCCTTTTTTTATCTTTTTTTTGTAAAATCAACCTGACTCGTGGAAAATAATTTCAAATTATTTAGCAGAAAAATATTTTGATTACTTGTGGTGAAAGACTAGGTGGAAATATAGTGTAAATCAGCACAAACAATGGACCAATTACAAAAATCTATCCCTGTTAGCTATTGTAGTCAACTAGATGTTATTATAGCTGGCAAATCAATAATAAACCATTTGACACCGAGGACTTAATGATAGTCTTTCTGGAGAAAGATTGTTGATATTTGAACTTGATCAAAACATAATCACATCTCCCTTCAATTCTGTAAGGTGCTCCCTCAATGGGCATTGCCAAGGCTAGGCTATTGTTGTGTGGTGTGGTCTGCACCACTTTGCTAGTGTTACCATTTACAGAATCAGGGTTTTGTAGAAACGTCTGATAATTTTTTCAGCAGCACAGAGAATGAGAAGCTATTGTGGACTGTAAATAATACTCACATTATATGACAAAAAATGCATTTGCATAAATTCGCTGACTTTAAACCCTGCTTAATAAATAAAAGATACTTCTTACATTAACAGGTGACAAATTGACCCCTTGCCGTTCTCTTGCAAATCAATAACGATGGAGCTGAAATGTCAAATGTCAATTGTCAAATACAAAAAAGAGCCAATTGACCTTTTCCAAACCCCGCCCCTTTTTGCTTGTCCTCCAATAACAGTTAAGCATTTATTTAAACTGATTGAACCTTCCGTCAACTGCCTGTTTTGCAGTAATAGCTTTCTATGGTGTTTTGTCCTACCTAGTTACAGTAACTAGGTAGGACAAGTGAAAGGGCGGGGCTTGGGAAAGGTAAACTATGTTAAAACAAAAGTGTAACTGATAAAAGCATGTAACACAACAGTAATTAAACTACGTGTTTTTAATATTTACCGCAAAAGCGATTGCTGTACTACAAATATATTAAGAACTTCTTAAGGACTTCTCCATAGCGTAAACTGATTTGGGATGGTCAGGTCTGGACGGCCAATACAAATGGAGGGAAGAGCAATGGATTAACCGGAAGTTATGAAAAATGCTTCTGGAGATTTGATAAATGACTTAATTAAATTGAATTCATGAAAACAGCATTTAAATAAATTGACCTTTGATTTTTTCAAATAAAACAAATGCACTTTTATCTACCCAATTTTAAGAAATCTTTTTTTTAACTTCCACCCCTCATAAATTTGCCCTCAATGATTTCACAATGTTGTAGTCAGGTACAGTAAGTCTTGTATATATAAAGTTAACCACAATGTTATAAAAACTGTCCTATTTTATATATATATATATATATATATATATATATATATATAGACTTACAGGGAGAGGATATTTTTGTTTTTGTATTCACACACACTGTTCTGTTTAGTAGCTGTCTTTTTTTATGATTATAGAGCTTGAGCTGGCATTTAGATTTTTTTTATATCCACATGTTAATTGAGCTCATGCTGTTTTTATCAATCAAACACTCTGATTGGTTTATTTAGATGACATTTACAATATTGACAAAACTCACATTAGTGAGAATCTTGTGTCAAATACATAAACGTCTGTCAAAGCTTGTGTAAAATAATAAATAAACCTATATTTGAGAAGACAATATGTGAACTATGATATTATTACTAAATTATGGGTAAAGCTACACTTCCATGAACAATCTCTCTCTCACTTCTCTGTAAAAAAAAAAAGAAAGAAAAAACCTTTAAGGTTTTACCCCTTTGACAGATGTGAAAGAGTGTGACTCCATTAATGACATTTCATACCTTTATCCCATTTGGCCCCTTCAGTGTAAAGGAGTCAGCACAGGACGTACTGTAGAGAATGGTTTTGACAACTTTTACCCCATACGGAGCAAGAAAGCCTGCTCCCATTTCTCAGCCATCTTTTCCCTCACAGATAATGGGAAATAGTTGGAATTTCAAAAAGGATGAGGGCACCGCTGACAGAACAATTTGTGCTGTTTTGGGAAATGGTTTCCTATAGAAACTCCATGAGGGGTCATAAGATGATTTGGGGGGCTTGAGAGGTTCTATAAGTAATACTAAAAGAGACAGTAAATGATGGTAGTTAGACAACAAGGGTAGGCATGATGTGCAGGGACGCATATTTTGTCAAACTTGCTTGGAATCTCTGGACTGGTTCCATTGGGACCCATAAAACATGACTATCATATAATTTGAGTAATTCAAGGTAACAGTGTGACATAATATAGAATCTACATTTAATTTAATTAATTATCTGTATGCGCAAAAGTTACCACTGTACTACCAAGCTGCAACAATTTGGATGTTTGATCACTCTAGCCTGCATGTGGTACCGCTCACAGTCTAAAAACACCCTCTAGCGGGATTAATAAAACATCTCTTTACCGTAGCAAAAACAACAATTGAATAGGCATGGCTGTAAAGTAGCCTTTAAAAGTGCTTTTCATTCTTGCACGATTTGGGGCTAAGGTCTGGGGGCATAATTTATGTCAAAACATGGGCTTGTGCAGGTATATTCTATTGAAAGCTAATTGTATTTGGTGTCAAATTCACCAAATATCTCCTTCCATTTCGCTAGCTGTGCGTGCTGAAAAAACAAGATGGTACTTCTACACAGCCCTGGCTCTGAAAACAGTAACACAAAGTGGCGAACACCGCTCACAACAATTCCGCTTTGCTTCACAATGCGTTTTAATGTGTGGGGCGGTGCTGCGATACCCCAAAGGGATATTGTTTTGATTTGAGTTAGCAAGTGTAGCAAATTAGCAAGTGTTCTCAAGCATAACTGACCCTGCCTTTAAGTTAAAAATAAAATAACCACTCCATGAATTATCCAAAATGTAGCTATAGGCATTTCAAGTTGTTGCTCTAAATTACAAATATTGTTCAGGCAATTTACTCACAATGACGTTTTACCTTTTCATGGATATTGTGGCAGGTGTCATTGAGAGAATGTTTCTCTTGTCAATCATGCTTATTTATTTAAGTGTATCTAAAGGAAAACAAATGTGTTGGCTGGAAAGCAGTGTTGTAACCAAGATACTGCATAATGCAATGGCAGATTGAGGTCCTTAAAATGCAGCAAACTGATTCATTTAGCAGGCCACTCTTTCCATAGTACAGTACTATTTGAGACAAGACAGCTGGCAGGTACACAGACATAGCCCGATTGCTAAACACGGATATTCCATAGGGTCTGGTTCTATCGGTAGAGACTACAAATGGGTCATGGGCCCATTTGTAGCATATCCCTGAGTTACATGGAAAACATTATATTTTAATGGGCCTGGGTGTCTGCATTACAGCGTTGACATGTTTGTTTCTCAATGTAGATATTAACTTCAAACCTAAGATTGCTGCTCATTATGTCCTCCCCGTTTCCATGGCTGTTAAGAACAATAATCACAGAGTATTCTAGTCTATAGGGAGCCAAATGCAGGACATTTGATGTGTGTTGGTTAGCTTTCGTCCTCTATGGGTGATATACTATTTACTTCATGTGTGTCTTCGGTATGTTAAACATATTCTATTTAGAAGACATGTTGTATTTCAGTGCTGTTTTTACTTAATGAGTCAGCCCATAATACACACACCAACAAAAGCCTTTTATTTCTTGTTCGTGATCTGGTGCTGAGTGGAACCATTGTGCAAAAGCATCAAAAGGACACAATGGCAATTTGGTGGCTTATCTTAACGCCGGAGTGGAAAGTTTGTTACCGCACATGTAAACGTCAGAGGTTCTTTATGAACACAAACATTCTGACATTTTTTTTTCTTTTGTATTCCAACTAAACAATATATCAGCTGATTTCACGCATTAGAGAATCCTCTCTGGTTTGGAAATGTGTCTAATCAGTCAAATGAGCCCATGTAGTGTGTAGCTGGGATCAAACCATGCAGGGTCTCGAGGCACATGACTTGAGAACAACTACTTCCCTGCTGCTTCGCAGTGCCAATTGGCAATTACATGTTGACCCTAGAGACCGATGATGGAGCTATTGTATGTGTATTACAGTATAGTCTGTGTGCCACCACTGCTTTTTAGAGCCCTCCTCATTAAAACCAATCTGATGAACTGGCATGAGGTTTATAATGTGGCCAAAAAACAACAAAAAACATATTGCCTCCGATTGATAAAACGTCGTTTACAGAAATGTAAATTCGTTACGCCATCTCCGTTCACTCCAATGGACCGTTTTTTCACAGCAATGGCGGATCGTGGAGCCTCAAAATAGTTCCCGGAAGTTAGTCTAAATACTAAAAGTACCCTATACATTTATTTAATTTTAAATGTAAAAAGGTGCATTTATTGACTACTAATTACCTAAAGTTATGTATCTGTTAATATATATATATATATATATATATATATATATATATATTCAAATTGCCCACCAAGCACTTCTGGGAATTATTTTGCCATAAGTTTAGCCTCTCCATGAACCATGTGACCGTTGACAATTTCAAACTTCCGTTGGCGTAACTCTGTTATTTCCACGGCTCTGGCTACAGTCACTGCACTGTGTATGCCTGCCACAAATGCATTGCAAGCATGCATGCCGACCAACATAACTTAAAAGCTTGCAGTAAGCCAGGAGGGCTTTGAACTGAATGGGATTTTCATTCAAGTAGAGTTGAAGGCTTCCAATAAGTGTCCTTACAGAATTGTTATGTAAGCTACCATGAATGTACAAATGTACATGTACTGTACCATATGTAGAACTAACAAAATGCCTGCTTGACAGTATAATTTATAAGTTGTTATGGAACAAATGTTCATCACAAAAGTGGTCTTGCTTGCTTTATGACAATCCCACTAACCTCATATGCAGTTCAAATACATGCTACTTTCAAAAGCTTTTATTTTGTACTCTTATTCATATTGCATTCTCGGCATTTGAAATCAGTAGGAACAGGCAAGCCAACATAAGCAATGATTACGTTAGCATTGCTAGTTCAGAGGGACACGGAGAAACACACAAGACAAATAGCAAATAAAGTAACAAACATGAAGTGTAAATTGCTATTATGTCACGGACCAACAGCCCATATTTTATGTATCAAAATGGTGTTATTTGTTTCCAAACAGCACCATTCCTGAGAGTTTTCTCTAGATTCAAGGCAACAAATTCTCTATCACATCAAATGGACCTTTCCTTTCATTTAGTGAATAATGTTGCTATGGGGGGGGGGGGGGGGGTAACCCTACCGAGTACCGATATTGCAGAAAA
>JAODTR010069262.1:0-38174 GCA_025399935.1 Amblyopsis rosae | reverse complement strand
CTCTCTCTCTCTCTCTCTCTCTCTCTCTCTCTCTCTCTCTCTCTCTCTCTCTCTCTCTCCCTCTCTCTCTCTCTCTGCCGCTCGCTCTCTCTCTCTCTTTCTTTTGACGCAAAATATCACATTCTTATCTTATTGGCAATATTCCTCAGCTCGGCTACCGTATGTGAAAGCTGCATAGGAAAAGGCTTAATGGTAAAATATGAACTTGCATTGTCATTAGAACTTTGCATTGGTCTTCATAAGCCTAATTTAAACTATAACATGAGACCCCCTCTGCGATAGTGGCACACAGGAGGTGATGTGGATATGTATGTATTAAGAAGGTGTTAGTACAGTAACAGACACTGCTCTGCTTTGTCACTGTGGAAAGGCTAGAAATGTAAAAGAAATGTATGGAATTACAATGAAAAAATTTAAAGGTCTGCTATAATTAGTTGCACCTTGTGACTATAGTAGCTGTAGTTTATCCAATTCTGTTGCTCACACATTAGCTATGTGAACAATGGTCACCTCACCACTGCAATGTTGAGCACATGAATAGGTTTTATTGGGACCTCAAAGACTTTCTTCATGTAACTTCATGTAACTAAATAGGCTAACGTTTTCTGTAACTTATCTTACACACACACAGGCTTCTGTCAGCTTGAAGGTTTCCAGTATAACGAGAACAGCTTTAATCAGAACAAGCCGGCAAGTTATTTTGACCTGCTCTCATGTATGTAATTTAATCAGTCAGAGGAGAGAAGATCGGCAGAGGAAAAGTGAAAAGAGGCGCAGAGAGGGTAGTAGTGTGTGACAGGAAAATAAGAAAAACAGAGGGAGGAAAACGGAGACAGTGGGCGGATGGGAGGGTTAGTTTGGGGGTTGAGTGGTTGAAAGAAAGTTTGATCCACATGTGGAAATGATTGTCTAATTACAGCAAATATGTGCGCGCATTACTGCCTGGAGAGGAGAACAGTGTATGATTGGTGGAGGCAGCAGTGGGAAAGGGGTTTGATTGGACGTGAATGGATGAGACAGATTTGAACGAATGGTTGGATTGGTGTAGTGTCCGAAAGTAGGAGAGAACTGGATGAGAGCAGCCTGTCAGGTGATGAGAGGAAATTATGTAAGTAAAACCAATGTGGGAATACTATTTTGTTGCGAGAATCAGTCTTGAACCCTTAAATTCAAAATTATTTGTCATTTAGACAGTCTAATACCTTTCAACAATCTTGTGTGTTATTCCTTACACACGATTGGATGTTAGCATCATCTCAGCAAATCAGAGCATGTAACGTCATCTAGTGTGCCCACAGATACAGATGTAATACGGTAATGATTACACTTTCTGTCATAAGACATATCTTTGTGTAAAGTCATTTTTCTAACATAAGCTTATATATATCGCATGACGGGTAGAGAGGGATATTTCAAAGAATGCCTATAATAGGGCTGTATTAGTTTATATACCTAAATGTTAAATTAGAAAATGCATCATGTAGCTAAGAGAAATTAATTAATATTTTACGTTAAGCAATTAGGCCTATGAATTATCTTAATATGTATTTGCGTAATATCCTCCAATTGTTGAACATTTTCATTTCTATTTCATTGAGTGTCCTATAAAGGGTATAAAAGAATATTTTCAACCACATAGAGTCAAGTGATATTAATTTAAATGTATTTCTTGGGTACAGAATATTATATGCTATTTTATGTTGCATAGTTTAAGGAGTCCTATCACGTTTACCCAGTTTTAATATTGGCACAGCTGCATATATGACACGAGATGGCAATATACGAGATTATGTTTTGTTGGGTAAATATTTATTGTGCCGTTACAGTAATTTCTCAATATAGATTCGATAATATCCTGAATCACTATCATTCATGCCTTTCTGTCAGCCAGCCAATTGCATATTTGTTTGTTTGGAAGATAAGATTTAAGATGAGCATTGGCCAAGAATCTAAATGTTGTAATAGATCTTATGATCCTAAATGATTATTGTTAGTAATGAGTGTGTGTAAAGAGCAATGTTGGGCAGTAACTAGTTACTATTAACTATTTACTGTAGTATTATTATTTTTTCCAGTAACTAGTGTAACTAATTACTATTTCCAAAACAGTAATAGTATTAAAATTACTAATCCAAGTAATGATGGATTACTATGTTACAAGAACGAGATTTGATATTTCTGGTCCTTGCAAACTTAGGGTAGGCTAATAGAACCAGCATGTCCAATCATCTGGTTTGTGAGGCAATGTTTTCATTTTGGCTGATTGTTGACTACTAAAGTAAAATATTGTTCCAATGAGGATTACATTCTAAAATGAGCTGGCTACACAGGTTTTAATTTTTCAGAAGGGGCGAGACTAGTAATGTAATTTATTTATTTTAATACCCAGTAATACGTTATTAAAGTTATTACTTTTTGAAGGAATAATAGATAATTAGTTACTAGTAACTCATTACAATTCCTGAGTAACTTGCCCAACACTTGTAAAGAGTATGTATAGCGTGCTAGAGGCTTTTTCTGGTGCACACACTGGCAGCCATTTATTCAGTTACAAAACAGATTACATAGTGTCTGTTGTGTAATTATCCTGCCTTGTCACAGCATGTCCAGACAGTCCCAGAGCATAGGGCTTCTCCTCCTAGTTAAGCATACCAACAATTTGTGCAGACACGCACACACACACACACACACACACACTGCATACTTAGTTGGTCACAATATACCTGTGTGAAGCTTACACTTCTACAATTAAAAGCTAGCACTAATACTCGTGTGCTGCAACAACTGTCGCAACACAAGATCAACTCAACATACTGTTTTATGTCTGACCCAATAGGCGCTGTCTGAGTTCAATAGCGTACAAGTTACTCGTAAATTATTCTTTAATATAGGAATGACATGAACAATTTTATTAAAGAATCAGTCGGGGAAAACTGCACTGAATGTACAGACAATAAGTAAATGTACGAGTAAGCAATGCAGTACCATAGTTTAACCCGCAGATGGTGCTGTGTAATCACTAATCGCGTTGGAATTTAATTTTCTTTTTTTAAGGCATTGAATTAAGTTGTATATTTCGAAAATGTCTGACAGTTGTCTGACATAGTAATAAGAAGATCAACTGTCAGTGACATACACAGAAAGATGTGTGTGGGATCTAAGATTAGACATCATTTCTAGATGGTTAAAAGAGCTTAATTCAGTTGTGTTTCCTGGAAAATGTCCATATGTGCTCCTGTCCCACTATACTAGGAAGTAGCCATAAAATTACGTAAATTTACCTTTGAGGTTACATTACACATTAATGATGACAGATTACTAAATACATTATGGCTATTGCATAGTTCATACAGTACAATAGATGTACATAGACCTATACATTTAACAGTTTCAAATTCTTTATGACAAGATGTAATATTATGGTTTATATCCTATTTACAGTACATATAACTGGCTATGTATATAGACAATATGTTGCCAAGAAATGGAGATCATCACACAGAGCTATGTGATGTTTGTCTATGTTCCGTGCTGTACGCTATGTAAAGGGCAGGGAAATAAGATCTGTGAAGATGCAATGAAAATGTTGCAATACGCTGCATATGTCAGCCAGTAGGCAGCACCGTGCAACTAAACAAATCCACAAAATTCACCACAAGCAACATGATCAACCAATGAGCAAAATAATGCCAAAATACAATCTGGTGCAATAGTATACTACAAGGAATATTAATAATTATTTTTGTAAACAAACTAGTATAGTATGCACTATAATGTATGAAAAAAGTAATTATCTGTAGCCTACCTGCTAATGGTTGCAACAAATGTTTCACTGACAGGCAAACTTTTGAAAGAGATTGGGATCAGTGACTTGCCATGGACCAATGGTTATGCCAGTGTTTGAGCATATTGGCACTTGGCACAATACAGCAGTTGGTACATTATGTATCACTAGCTGATAACTGATATGTTTAGTCTTGTTATTAGAAATTAGGAAGATTCCAAGTTTGTGTGTACAATACATCAATAGCAATCAATTCATAATAGCCTATTCAATAGCTCGTTGGTATTTTCATGAAAACTCTAACATGTCTGCCAGTTGCAAACATATTAAAAGTAGATATATTTTGTGATTGGCCTTGACACCTGTACATAGCGTGTGACCAATGCCATTATACTTAGAGCCGTCTATGTCAAGACCATAACTTATTATTTTAGAATTAATAGGTATAGTGAACTGGGCATGAGCATAGGTTTCGTTTAGCTATTGGGGGAAACTTACTTAGAGGGGGGGTTTGGGGGATCATCCCCCAGTACATGTGCATCAAACACTTAATTTAATGTATAGTGCAACAATTTGTGCACGCCTTTGCAAAGTCAATTTATTGTGGAAATGTCTTTATTTATATCCATAAAATACAGGAACCCTGTGACATTAAAAATATAATGTAATGTTATGTAGTAATGGTACCAAATATTATGTACTGCTTTCAGATTCTCCTATATCATATGTTCTCATGTAATATCCCTATAAGTCAATACTTACAGGCAGGATTTACTCCTTTGCCCACTTTTCTTTGGGGAAAGTGACCTCACCTTACCATGTCAATGATAAATTAACTAATTAATACATTAATTAACCCCTGACCTGGACTTTAATAGCTCATAGCTCATGTTGGAAACCTTCTGCACATTCAAAACTATATCTGTGTTTTGGGATGGTTTTTAAGAATCATACGACTTAAAACAAGAATACACATTTTGGCCATGACCTATTATAACCAATCTATAAAAGGATGTGACCTTGTTAAATTCCAAATCACGTCGGAATCACGGAACTGTCGGTTGGGTCTATAGCACTCTGTCAGAGTCTAGCATACCCATCGCTCCTCCAAGGCCCGCTTGATTGCAAGGAGCTCTCTGTTACCCATCATCGCAGGGAAAAGTAGGCATGTGGATAGAGTCTGGCTCTCCCTTGAGATGGCAGAGGATGACCCCTATTCTAACCTCTGAGGTGTCTACATCAAATACAAAAAGTAGGGAGATTGTGATACCAAATCAGAGGGGGTTCTGTTCCTCAATACATTTGTCTCTAAATCAAGGAGGACCTCCCCAATGCATAGGTTCCCTACTTATACTGGAGCTATAGCACGCTCTACGGATTTGAGAATATGTCAAAGACAATGGGAATTGTAGGCAGAAAATAGGTTAAAAGGTTGTCCAGCTGGATATATGGAGGGGATTGGGTTAGAGAGAGGGTGGTATCCCAGTAGTTGTACAGTCTAGAGGTCCTGCCTTAGCCCCTGCCAAGCCCCTCTCCTTCCAGCCACTCCCTGCTGCTAGGGTCTGTAAAGGGAAGGTGAACCATTTCCATGTGAGAGTTTGAGAAGCCGGAACTGTTTCTTGAACAATTTGGGCTAGTTACTGTAATATTATAACTTTTTTTCAGTAGATAGTAGGGTAACTAATACATTTTTCCAAAAAAATTATAATATTACGATTACTAATCAAAGTAACTAATAGTTACTGTGTTACAAGAACAATATTCCTGGTCAAGAACAATATTCCGTAGTCTAATTGAACCGACCTGTCCAATCATCTGGTTTGAGAGGCTGCAATGTTTTCACTTTGGCTGATTGTTGACTCCTGAGGTAAATGATTGTTTCAATAAAGAGGATTCAATTCTAAATGAGGTGGCTACACAGATTGTCATTTTTCAGAAGGGGCGAGACAGGGTAGTGATTGTGAAAGTAATGTAGTAATGTAACTAGCAATGTAACTAATTACTTTTAATACCCAGTAATAAGTAAAGTAATATTATTACTTTTTGAATTAGTTATAAGTAACTAGTAACCTATTACAATTCCTGAGTAACTTGCCCAACACTGTTCTTGAACCTGCATATTGCACAACACTCCAACGTTAAATTCACCTCATCAGGAGAGAAATTATGAGGGCTATCTTGGAAGAGCCTGCTCTCTATTGTCACAAGATACAGTGGCTAGCGGCAAGAGACTTTTGCGTGCCACTAACTGGTGAATCTGATCTGGTTGGTGGCCATGTGTTTTGGCCCTGAAAAACAATAGTGCCAGTAAATCCATTGACATCTGCTGCATCCATGATGGAAAAGTATTCTGTCATGAACAGGAAGCAGAAAAGGAGGGCATGTGAACTAAAGACAGGTGGACATGGTGGGGATGTGATGATCTCTTTGACAGGCTGTGGAACTCTTGACTGTGAATGGGGGAGAAGGTTTGTAGAGGGGTGAATAATTCATCTTACATCAAACAGAGCAGCGCATAAGCTATAGCACATGCCAAATAATCATCATATGTATATAAATGCTCTATATAACAACTGGGCAAATCATTCTCTGTGTCGATGGCTTTGAAGCATTTACTTATACAATGGGTCTTGGCTATGGCAATGACTACCCTGTCTCTTTCTTATCTTTATTTTGAGGAGCTGTTCAAATCACCAACTTTAATGAATGAGTACAAGAAAAATATATTTTTTGATAAAACCTTGTTCAGTTAAAAACATGTTAAATGTAGCGAAAGTTTGCGTCTACTAAACTCATTTACGTCTACTGAAGTCAACCAAAGGACGCAGGTCACAAAAATACATATATTGTTCCCAATACCACCCAAATGTAACCCCTGGGTGTAACTGTGATAGGATTAAGGTAATAGAAATGGCAAATATAATTACATTTATAAAAATGTAATTGTTCACAATTTGTTTCTATTATCACTTTTTACCATCAACTCTCAAAGTAATTAAAAAATATAAATATTGTATCATTTTAACATTACTTGCAAATGTGTATAAGAAACTAACTAGCTTATACATATTTGCAAGTGAACAACTATCTTATCTTACAGAGACGGGGCCGAAGGTTAGGCCTATACTCCTCATGTCTACTGTATGTTTTTTGAAGAAGTAAAAACCCATTGTTAACAGGCCATTAACCGGTCTTTATCCATCTCTAGGATATTTGTCATTATTTTCATGGAATATATGGCATTGACTGAAATACAGTATGTCCATAGCTGGACATGTTCGCTGGACACCATCGGAAAGATGGTGGTATGGTTATACCTTAGCAGGGGCCTGGTTGGTGTCTTTTGGTGTTTTCCCAACAACTGCTGCTGGGCTGGTATGCTCGTAACATCCCATGGCGTTGCTACTGTGTTGTATAAAAAACAATTATTAACACCCAAAATGAATGCTTTTTTCATACATTTCCTGTTCTGGATGTTACATTCTATACATCTTGTCTTAGCATTATGACTGCTGTCACTATGTGTTTCTATGGGAATCCCCTCCTCATCAGTAAAAACACAAAAAATGCTGCACACCTGCCTAGATTCTGCCTCATAGTCTCAAATATATAGTCCCGTTCGTTGTTGAACAAATGTAACCTGGAATCATGATCATACTGACATAAATGCCCTAGGTTTTTTTTAAGATTTTAATAAACACTATTATTCAGATGGAAAACCTCTTGCTAATAATATTACACATGCTATTTGTATATTGAATGTCACGCCCTAGTGACTAACTACAATGAAAGCCAAGTACACACACTTTGGATAAAAAGCTTTGTTTAATTCAACGTAGCCTACGTATCAAGAATAGAATAAATGCAGATAAAAACATGAATACCCCGGGCTGGGCTGCATGACCTACATTCATTGTTTCGCGTCTGTCACAACGTGAAAGCATTGTGTTAACCTCTTTAGATCCACCATATTATGTGACTTAAATAGCCGACAGTGGCTGTCTAAGTAACTATAGCGCTTGGCAAAAATCTATTCACTATGCCAGTTGGTTTCGGGTGCTAAACCAAGGAACAAAGGGAACTGAATATCTAACGAAAGACGGAACGTGACAGAGAGGATGGGGCTGTGGAGGGGCAGAGCGAGTCACGGTGAGTCCCGCCCTTTCCGCATGTGCTCGTTCTTCCCTTATCGAGAGCCATGGACATTTGCATAAAATGTGTGTCAGTAGGACAGCAAGCTCACATGCCATACGCACATGCAGTAGGGCTTTACCAGCATTCCGATGTCGAACGAGTCCAAATTCTCGTCTCCGGCCAAGCTCTCAGCCAATGAAAACGTGAGAAAGAGTGCGGGGGATGTGTGTGTGTGTGTGTGTGTGTGTGTGCGTGCGTGTGTATATGTGTGGAGGGGGGTGTTTGGAAAGAGCGTGACAAGGGGAGAGAGAGGGTAGTGAGCGAGGGAGAGAGAGAGAGGGAGAGAGAGAGAGCGCCTTGGTAGGCTAAAAACAACAGAGGTTGAAGGGACAAAAAAACGAGGACAAAAAAAAAACTGGTCACATTTTTCAGACACCTGAAAACGTGCTTGTTATTGTGGGTGCGTGTTGCCTATTAATGGGTGGGAGTGTTAAACTTATTCTACGCTTAGATCCTTGGATATGTTTATGATGACTGTATACTGGCACCACATCCGAATTGTTAAGCAGTCTACATGTTTTGTATTAGGCTATTGAGGGAATCGTAGGTTGGTATAACTTACCGGAATCACAATAGAAACGCAGAGCAACGCAGCACTGAAGCTGGTCGTTCACATATTTAGAAGGTTATTTGAACCCGTTTGAATCTCTTTTTGATCAAATTTCTTATTTTATTCTGGTCGAGTTGATACGACCCACCAATGCCCTGTGAACAATCTGGTCCTCTGGATACACGGTCTATGCCCTGGCGGTTCAGCACTCTGTCACCTATTTCAACGAAACTCCTTACTGACGCGCAGCAAGTCGAGTGACTTTGAGTTCAACATAAAACAGAATTTTGTCTAGGAAACATGGACAATAGCCCAGGTAAGTCTAGTATATAGCCTACACACACAAACACCCTGAACAACACATATTTTAGTAAAGCTTTCAGACCACAGCTATTTTAATGAAAATATTACATTATTTATAATATATTAGGCTATATAATGGCTGTGAGCGCGTATAGCATACGCTATGTTTTTGAAAGGGTTGAGTGTATGTCATTATTCCTATTTATGCGAGTGGATGTTGAATTACACTTTTTTGGACCTGCTTGCGATCCAGATCAAACGGACTTTTTCAGAAATCTATCAATTTAAATCGAAAGTATTTAAACAAATATTGAAATAAACAGAAATATACTCATATTATGCACATTATAAAATTTAGCCTATAACGAAATATATACTTTGATACTGTCTTTGTACCACTATAACTATAATAACTATAACTATTTGATTTGTACGCGCGAAGACTGCAACTGAAATGTTCTACAAGCGTCACAGCGTAAAGTTGTAGCCTAATTTTGGGGAAACTAGGCTAGCCTATTGTCGTAGCCTTAGAAAATATATACTGTAGTCTTCAGTATACAGACATTTCACAGACTATTTGCAATTAATTTGCGGCTTCATACGATTTGAGTAATCGGATATCCTTTTCACAATATTTGCAACAAACTTCCAATTCTTTGCATGTAAACAAACTCACGTGGAGCATGACTGATGTTCTGAACACAGTTCGAGAAAATGTAGGCTAAAGGCTAAATGTATCAATTCACATTTAAATGGCTTAAGATGAGTAATATGGTTTTTAAGTATTATTGTGTTTCCATGTTGGGCACTTAGTAACATTTGCGCATTAAGACTTTTGTCATTTTGCCATATGCCATTTGTGGTGGAAACACGTCTATTATAGACTACCGCTTTAGGCTACTGCGGCTTCTTACATTTATAATACAAAATGACTCATATACATATTTGGCTTGAGCGTCCCTGCATGTTTTTCTCACGCGTGCGTAGTTACTGACAGGGAGGACGGCCACTTAGAACAGACAATACCGAGAGTGCCATTATTTAATGTACTGGGTCATAGCTTGAAGGCCAATCTTTGGAGTAAACATCAGCCAGAATGTAAACCATGATCTTAGAGGTCGTCTGGGAATGTGTGCTATTATTAGCCTACATCAACATTACGCTACCTTTTTGACATTCGGCATCTTTTTCTGTGCAGTAGCCTACTGTGCGCGCACAAAATAAAATATTATTAGTGTCTTCACTGATTTTATAGACTATTTGCTTGATAGGCTGCCAAACAAAAAACAACAAGATAAATTAAATAATAGCCTATTATCTTAATTCCAAGTGCAGATTACATTAACGTTACAGTAGACCAGACTATGAAAAAGTTAAATGTCTGAAAACAGCATGCTAAACTGTTAGATCGAGCATCTTATCCGCTATATTTAGTTATCTAATGGTCGTCATATATTCCCCTGCGAATATAGGCTACAACATGCGTAGCAGTCGTGATCATGCGGGGCATCATGCACCAGACTCCTAATGTGCACTGTACCAGTCCTAGGCGGACAGCACGTGTATCAGCTACAGCATCCACGTGCTGCGCGTGATTCCCAGGCACCCGCCCTCCGGGTTGTTCCTATTAGATGTCGCGCAATGCTCGTTCACAGGTACAGCCAAAGCTTGCACCGGGAGGGATCCCTTGTTCTTTGCTGCAACATATTTAAACAGCTTGGTCACTGGGTCAGAGGGGCTTTTGCGTTGGTTAATAATGAGAAAACAAACACTATTCGGTTTGAAACAAAATTTGGATTGTGTGCACTGCGGTCTGAGAGTCTGAGAGAAGAAATCCAACATCTAAATCATCAATTTGATAAACATGAATCAACAAGGGGTGCATATACAGTAATGTCTCAAGTCAAGGCTCTAAAGACCAAGCAGTCCTCTGGTAGTAATTAAGTGTTCTTATAACTGACCTTGTGACCTACTACACCGAATGCGTCACAAGTACAGAGGGAGTTTATAATAGCTTTATCATGTGTGCTACATTGCAAAACTAAGATTGGCCGCCATATTGCTTAGGAACAGATCTTCAATAACTGAATAATAGAAATTTTAAAATTGAATAGTGTAAATATTTTTTCTAAAATTTGTTTTTATATTAAATTAAATATTAACTCAAATTACATTTTATTTTTGTGGTCTGTTCACTTGCATTGCAAAGTTATTCAGGAGGCATGCAGCCCCAGAACCATTATAAAGAAACTCATTTCTGAATGCCTATTTTGTATCCCTGTATCTGGATGAGCCCCGTGCCCTTTAATTTGCTGGATGCATAGTTGAAAACATTCACATGAGAGAGAATTCATAGCAGGCTGGATGCATTAAGAAAGGGCATGTCTAAGTAATGAAATTAATATGGTTAAGCACTTGTTTACTGTGTGTCCTATGGGTGGGGCACCTGGACTGGAGTTTGTTTGTTTTGCAGCACTTGTGTGTTTCTACAGGTCACAGTGTGCTAACCTGTGTGGCTTTAGAACTTGGATTATAGCAGCTTGTATATACAGTATCTAGGAAAGGTTTTGGGGATGCAAGAAGATAGTTTGTAGATTTAACAGTGGCACACAGATGTGGTACTGTAAAACACAATAAAGTTAAACTGTGTGTTCGTGTGGTTACGTTACACACCCTCCTGTTGGATTAAAGTCTGAGCTGTCAAGTGCACATTCAACTGTCAAGTCCATAGTAACTTGTAATCAGGTGACACGTGTCAAGGTATTAAAGGGGTCCTTAGAACTAAACACTATAGGCTAATACATCACGTGTTTTACCAAGGAGAGAAAAATAGGCTTTCACACAGGTAGACTAACTCATCGTCCAGGCCACAGAAAACATGTGATTACTTTCTATCTTAGGATAGTTTTTCTATTATGTGAAATAATAATGCCCCCTAAATTCATGCAATAAATTCAGGGCTAATCATTTTGTGATCAGACCTGCATAACAATATATGTATTATTATTTTTTATGTGTCAGTAATAATTTATAAAGAGTATAATGAAATTAATACACACACACATACACACATTACACACACCAGATAAAGTCTAGTTAATGTGTAGTAATTTTGTTATGTAGGCTAGTTATTTTGATGCCACTGCACACAATTAAATTAAGCTGTCAACAACTTGGTCAGTAACAACGTGACCGTTCGCGTTCTCAACAACCCTGGTGTCTTTGTGGCGAGTCTGTAGAATGTAAGCAGTACACCCTGCCGATACCCTGTAGGCTGCACTATTAAATCTCCCTCTATTCTAAACGTGATCCCTGGCGCTTGTTGTGCTGTTGCTGCTGTTGTATACACGGGACTGCGCAAAGAGCCTTATGAGCCGGGCGGGAACTGTGTCAGGAGTCCATGTGAGCTAACGGTCAGGTGGCTGGCGGGTTAGATCGGTCTGCGGGCGTGGAGCCCGAGGGAGGCGGGGGAAGGGGGGGCGAGAGAGAAAGACTCGCTATTGAAAGCATCGAGCAGCTGGCTGGCTCAGCGTACACGTGAGGGGCAGTCTCATCGAGACAGAACAGCGTGTACTTTAGGGGATGTACTTCTGTGGCGTAGGAAGGAAACTAGCGAACATATGGGCGTGGCTATGCTGAGGAAACTTGCTATGGTTTACCGCAGTGCTGTTTTTATATGACTACACTTTTTGCCGCTGTACATAACACACTTTTTTTCAGTGAAATTAAAATGTCTTTACTATTTACACTTAACTGTTATTATTACACACAATTATTATTATGATTATATGATATGTTAATAATAATAACAATTATTATTATTATCATTATTATAACTATATTTGTATTATTAGCAATTCCAATATATGGTCTTAGATTGGCTTTCTAAACACATCCATTGCAATATGTGTGTCTTTTAGAAAACACGATGTCCCAGCTAGTACAGTCTCTGGGGCCAGATGTGTGTGGGTGTGTGTTAGTGAGAAACAAAAAGTCGGCCAACTAAACTAGTTGGATCAAAGTAGATCATTGCTCAACGCGTATCCTGACCTACATGCATGCATTTCAGCACACATCTACAAATAGATCCAGTGCAATGAACACGCCTCTGCCACTCTCTCTGTCCTTCCAGGTGGTGTTATCCTGTATGCAGGCTCATCTGGCAGTGCCAGCCCCAGCCCTGGTAGCCCCTCCAGCGGGTACCAGACCCAGTCGCCCGCCTCTCACTCTCAGCCGTCGTCTCCGGAGGTTGTCTCCTTTCAGGAGCTCGGGACCCTGAAACAGAGAGGCGAGCGACGAGAAAGAAGCCCTCCGTCACCCAAAATGGTCTTCCAGTTCCCTGAAGTGAATAATCCGCCAGCTGCCTCTACAGCTACCTACAACCATCCCATAGTGGCTAAAAGACCTTGTGGCTTTACCGGAACATTCACCAGTAAATACCCATTTGTTTGCCTGGCGTTGATAACGTCGGATTTTCCGCGATTGCTTTCCATGTGTTTAACCCTTGGATGGAATTCACTTATACTGTGATTCCTCTTGTAGAAACAGGTGGCATGGTGTTGCTGTGTAAAGTGTGTGGTGACATTGCCTCGGGATTTCATTACGGGGTCCACGCCTGCGAAGGCTGCAAGGTAAGGAAGTCCACAGAACAGTATGTTATTCATGCAAAACACAGACACACACATATTTAGGTGTTACAAGTGGTCTTCTAAATGTCCCTGCAGGGTTTCTTCCGGCGTAGCATTCAGCAGAATATCCACTACAAGATGTGTGTGAAGAACGAAAACTGCCTGATAATGCGCATGAACCGAAACCGCTGTCAGCACTGCCGCTTCAAGAAGTGCCTCTCTGTGGGCATGTCCAGAGATGGTGAGAGGCCCTGTCTTAACAGTGGAACACACCGTAGCATGTACAGCATATGTCATAGTAGCATCATGTAGTATGCAGTATAGGGTGATCATGACAGACACCTGTAGTTGTTGGATGTGGAGGAGGATGTTACAGTTAAACTTAGATGGTTTTAGAGTGTTGGGTGGTCAATCATTCATTTGCTTCCCCTATCTCACCTCAGTAGATAACGTTCCAGGTCATGGTTATTGTTAAATAATATTCTACACACATTTTTGACAAAATTGTATTCCAAAATACACAAATCTTCCTGAACAAAAAATATTTCCTGTTTATATCCTGTTTTGTTATAGAAGATTAGATTTATCTCACAGCCTTGTAACAGATTTCATTTTAATTTTCTACATCTGCCTTCCTGTCCTCTTCCCTCCAGCATACTTTTGGTCTTTGCTCTTTTTTTTCTTTTTTTTTTGTTGTTATATTTATTCCATCTCCCTGGTGTCTGATTTATGACATGCAGCACTTAGGCATCCCAGTGGTCATCAGTCATGCAGAAACTGCGACAAAAACGGTTTATTTTGGGAAATTGGGCCATGAGGCTGTTGACTACCCCGTGCGTTCAAGATAATGGGCTTTCACACCAGCTACACATTAGTTTTCCAGCAGTGACATGTACAAACAGTCATTTTCTAAGTGTTGTACTCTCCAAAAAAGTGTGTCTCGTTAATCACAAGAACCTAGTTGATAAATACAATTAGGACAGTCAGCGCAGCTCATCTGCTTTGCTGCATTGTTTCACTGCTGGACTCATCTCTCCTGAGATCTGACGAAACGAGGTGATTATAAATCATCTGCTTATCTGGAGCAAACCTTTTTAGATGACCCAAAATAGGTGAAACGCAGGCGTGACAAAACACCCGCTAATTCATCACATTTGTTTTTATCAGAGGACACAGACACCATTTTGAATTGTATGATTACATTTTGATACGAAGGCAGTACAAAGAGAACATGCACATTTCCTTCAGCCCTTCAGCATCTCTCATTTCATCCTTTCAGCTCATTTTCCTACCCGTTTCCTTTTCATGCCAAGCCCATGGGCTGTTTGTATTCATCCACCTTTCCCTTTATCTTTCAACCTTCAGTTCTTTTCCATCTAGCTTCTACCTCTCTGTCTACTGACCTTTCTTCTCCTCCACCACTGTCACTCTGCTAATGACATCATTCTCTGCCACCCAACCCACTGACCTACTTTTGTATACTAGAGAGAACCAGTGCTCAGAGAGACATAGGAGGGTGGAATGGAGAGAGAATGGGGGAGGTGGTTGAGAATACAGTAGCAGAACGCTATAAATAGGGTTGCCAGAGGAGGTGCATTGTCGGGGTGTGGACTTGAAAGATCACAAAGGAGTCAGATGACAAGAGGGAATTGTTGGTACATTCACGGTGTTGGCAGGTTATCTGGGGATTAATACGCCACACTGGTTACTGACATGTTGCAATTGAATCAGATCACACAATGGCAGCTTTATTAGATTAGAACATGTGAATCACATCCCATTCCTTGCCATTTTCCCTGCATTGTGTCTTAATTAGTTTGTCAGGAATAACATTGTAAGTGTTTTGTTGCCTAGTGCCAACAACAGCTAACGAAGTCTATTCTCCCCCAGCTGTGCGTTTTGGACGTATTCCCAAACGGGAGAAGCAGAGACTCCTGGATGAAATGCAGAGCTACATGAACAGCCTCAGTGAGTCAGCAACTATGGAAGTGGAGGCTTCGCCAGCTTCTGAGGACCCCTGTAGTCCGGAGAACCAGTCGAGCGACGGAGTTGGCTCAGTGTCACAGTCCTATCACAATAATAACTTTCTGAACAATGAGGAGAAACCACTCAAGATGGCTGCCGCTAACAACAGCCACAATGTACCTTCTTCTTTCTTAAACAATCCAACACAAGAATCTACATTCTCACACTCAGCAGGTCTGCCTCAATCCCAGAGACAGTCTAGTCTAGATCAAGGGTGCCAGTCAAATCTGACATCTAGCTACCATTGCCCTGTTGCCCCCAACAACAACAACAACAACAACCCTATTAGCACCAGCATCGACAACGCCAAGTACAGCTACACCCCTTCCTCCAATCAGAATCAGTGTCCCGTCAGTGGCAGCCTATCGTCTCAGTCTTTCCCAGCCAGTCACAACAGTTTCCAAGCTTGCGATTCCAGGAACCAAACCCCCTGTCCTTGGAAGCTTAACGGAGGAGCTAAAGTGCTGGTGAGCTCCCAAATTCCTTAACAGTTACATGGTTGACCCGTTCCTTGCTCTGTCAGTAATCAGAATGAATGCAGGTTTATGCGAAAAAGTAACATATTAACAAGGAGGGAGTAGATACACCACCATTATTAATAAGCCTAGCATACTCGGGGCTTAATTAAAGGCATTACTATTACAGCTGCCTTGTAGCAAGACCATGCTAACCTATGTCCTTGCCCTCTAGGCGTGTCCTCTGAACGCGTGTCCCGTGGTGCCTTCCAGTCGTACCAGTCAGGAGGTTTGGGAATCATTTTCCCAGTGTTTCACCCCAGCAGTCAAAGAAGTGGTGGAGTTCGCAAAGAGTATCCCAGGGTTCCAGAACCTCAGCCAGCACGACCAGGTCATGCTGCTCAAGTCCGGCACCTTCCAGGTACGTCCAAAAGCAAAACCATTGCTTTTGACATGAAGTCTAACCAAACACAAAAATAACACTAGGGAAATCACCATCTACTGTACAGGTTAAACATAGACATCCCACGATTGATCTGGTTCTAATATAATACTAATGGCAATAACCTGTGTGTGTATATAAACACACACATAAAACAATATTGTGTGTAGTGGCGTAAACATACTTGGTTTGAAACACATTATTAAAACTCAGCCAGACTTTTGGACCCTGTGGACTTAATGCTGACTTGCTGTGGTTCTTCTCCCTAGGTTCTGATGGTGAGGTTCTGCTCACTGTTCGACCCGAAGGAGAGGAGTGTGACGTTCCTCAACGGACAGACGTACTCCCTGGCCTCTCTGAGGGCCCTTGGCATGGGTCCCCTGCTGGACGCCATGTTTGATTTCAGTGAAAAGCTGGGATCTTTAGGCCTGGAGCCCGATGAGATGGCGCTCTTTATGGCTGTCGTGCTGGTCTCTGCCGGTAAGACCACCCATACATTCCCACACACCCATACATACACACTGTAGCCTATATCTGCATACATACAGTACTGTACAATAATACATCAGTCCTAACATTTATATTGTCTGACTATGTCTTTCTCAGACCGTTCTGGTATAGTGGATGTCTGCGCATTGGAACAACTGCAGGAGAATCTGATCAAAGCCTTGCGCTCTCTTATCACTCGCCGTCGCCCTGATGACAGCGCCCTCTTCCCGAAACTGCTGCTCCGCTTGCCAGACCTGCGCACACTCAACAACCAGCACTCAGACAAGCTGTTGGCGTTCCGCATCGACCCCTGAAAACTCTGCTAGACCACACCCTGCTTTGGGGAACCACCCTGCTCCTCATGCATTGCCTAGCTTTGTGCAGTCGCCGGCCTCTGTGTGGTGGACTAGTTCTGGGGAGTTCTGTGCCACGGTGGACAGTAGTTTACACTGAAAGATGCATGCAGGCTCCAGAAACTGTTCTCAAACCGCTTCCAGGATTGCTGCAGTTATTCAAAAAATATATACATATATAAAAGACATAGCTTGTGCTCTCCCATGTATCTGTTGACAGTAAACATACCAATACTGAGTTATCACCACGCTTTCCTAATGACTGTCCTTGACACTGGCCTCTCTGAAGACGAAAAAATATTTAAAATAATAATAATTAGAGACGGCTTATTCCTCCTCGGTCATTCCTCACGTGACGTTGTCATTCTGTCCCAGAACACAGTCACACAACTAATGAGAAGATATAGTCAGAGATAAAGGATATAAATGCAATGATATCTTATTATACAGTGATCATACATCTTTCTCTGTCTAACTCAACATATAACATAGCAATAGAAATGTCATCTACCCGATACTGAGAGAGCAGTTTGTATATGCACTGGTGAAGATATTATCATAATACGGTATGTCATAATCTTGGAAATCTATATGTGACTCATTCGTGTGGTATCATTGCTATACACATCACAGTTTAAAAAAAATTAATGTAAGTTGCATTGTATTTATGCATAATCAGGGAGATATTATTGGTCATTTTAGACCATTTTGATGGGGTATGTAAATGTAAGATGTTCTGTTGTACATATTGTATATAATCTCTATATTTGGTTATTACTCTAGTAGTTTGCGGTTTTATCAATATCTGAATTATTGGATTATATTATGAAGTTAACACTATCAACCACACGTAGCTGAATGCCACTCTAGGCTAAAGTAATGCAGCGTCAAATATAAACTTTTTATTTGAACCCTGTGTCATTAAAAGAAATGTAATGTCAGTTAATTTCATCACCTTGTGAATATTTTGTATATGTTTTATGGAATACCATAGAGTACATCTATTAAATTACATTGTATAGCATTTCTCCTGTGTTCATCTTGTTTCATTTCCCTGCTTGAACTCCGATCAGGTTTACCAGGGCATGCCAAGGAGCTGTATCCTAGCAACACAGTCAATGAGCCAATCACATTCCAGTTCTTGGAAGGCATTAGGGACTATATTAGTAATAAGAACCAGCATTTGAGTGCATTGTAATAAATGTAATTTCAGTAATATAGTACATTGATACCAAGAGATACTTTTCACTTTAAATTGAATATACTGCAGAATGCACACAAATTGGGATATTGTAAACTCACTATTTGAATATGTATTTCTGAATAAAACAAAACGTTTAAATGGATAGTTAAGATAGTCTGTAGCAAAATATTTTTCAATTATAACACAGATTTGATCTATCTCATTATGATGAAATTTGTTCATGTAAATCATTACGAGTAGTTAGTTATTATACATGGTAATATAATAGAATGTTTTATTGAATTCTGTATCACAGATACAGCCAGTACTGACTTTGAGATCAAATAGCGGTTTTAGCGCCATATCAGGTGTTTTGACCATATGTCCATATATGGACAACATATGTGGTCAACACGGTGGCCCAGCGGATAGCACTGTGCCCTCACAGCAAGAAGGTTCCGGTTGTCCCGGCCTTTCTGTGTGTACTTTGCATGTTCTCCCCGTGTCTGTGTGGGTTTCCTTCGGTGCTCCGGTTTTCTCCGCTATCTAAAAACATGTCAGGTTCACACTCCAGCCAGTGCTATGTGACACTGGCTCCGATCTGGAGTTGATCCCCAGGTGCTGCACAGTGGCTGCCCACTGCTCCCTTGAGGGATGGGTTAAATGCAGAGGATGAATTTCACAACCTGTATGTGTTTATGACTACAATACAGTCTGGAATTGATCTACTGGTGTGGCTTCAATTTAAACCATTTCATATTATTATTTCTACCTAGTCATTATTTATAAAATGCAATATAACTGATGGATGGATAGCCATTGATAATGCATGACTGTTTGTTTCATTATCTAAAGGCTTTGTTGTAGCAGCAATGAATAGCAATGAGCGTGGGCTTTCTGGCTTTACACGCCACCTATGGACTGAAAGTGGTACAATAATAGTGAGCTACAAAAACAATAATCAAACAAGACTCAAATTCTGCTCGTTTAAAAAGATCTGTCAACATAAACAAATGCCTTAATAGTATCTAAATTTCCCTAATGCAAAAACATTGTATAGTTTTAGCTTCTATACTCAATTACAATCCATAGTTCAGTAATGGTGACGTGTGACAATGCTGTTCAATGTGATGCTGCTCGTTGTCTTGTATCTTTGCACCATCTAGTGGTGAAGACATAAATTTACTATTTAAAATAAGCCAATAGATGAGCAGGGGCGTTTTTCTGGGGTCTATTGTATTTGGGGTCCTTGGTTGGCCCTGCAATTAGTTTTTGTAAAGGGCTGACAGACATGTCTGGGCCCTATTCCCGGTTTTCATGGCTCTATTCCTAAAGCCAACCCCTCACCAACCCCATGTAACACTCCCATTCAGAGAGCTAATCAAGATAGGACGTGTTAAAAAATGTCAACTGAAATGGAATGTTTAGCTGGAATGGTGAACATTCTGTCCAACATTAAAGTTGGAAATTGTAATGAATTGGGCCTTTAAAGAAATGTCAGAATGTAAATAATGGAAGTTGTACATCTCATTATATCAATCAGGGTTGGGTCAGATTTTCAGGTATTTTCCAGAATTCAAACTAAATGACAATTATTCACAAAAGACTTAATATAATTATTTCTAAATCAAACATTGAAAATATTGCACCTTGGTCACATGGAGGACTATTGTAACACAAGAAAATGACTTATGTTATCTTCCATTTTCAATGTAAATAAAATGTAATAATAGGAATAAAATGTAATGAAACCCTAATTGGCCTAAACAAATAAGTCACCATTAGCAAAACTGGCAACCTGAGATGAGTAAATCTCATATTTGGCATTTAGAATTGTTCAAAATCATTTACCCTTACAAAAACTTGCTGGCATAACCATATATGTGTGTATGCTCTTTCTTTTGTTCAAAATGTATTTTTAATTCAAAGGTCACAGGGCACAGAAAGGAGTTAAATATTGTAATGCAAGAGATAGCACACATGTATCAAGTGTTTCCTCTGGGAAATAAAAGTTAATAATATAATAGTTAATAATCCAAGTTTTTTTTATTGTCATCTGATTTATTTATATACAATTTTAAATTGTCATATTATATGACATAACTGATTACATAATCAATTATGTACAGTAATATGTTACCCACCCCCATCTCTAATGTTCTCATTAGTCACTTACACAAAACATTATGTCATCTTTATTATATGAACATTTAGGACATTTCCAACATATTAAAAATAGCAGTAGTAGTTGTATTTGTAGGCTCATTTTATTTTACACTATGGTATTGTTTATACACTGATATCTGGGCAATTACTGTGACTATATCACATCATGGCTATTGTTACACTTCTATGACCCCTCACCCCAGTGTGGTGCAAGCATTGGTACAGTCCACACTCATCCCAATGCCTGAACCTTCCTGGACAATGCTAGAATGACCTCATTAGGCAGAGATATACGGGTGGGCTCGGATCGGGGTTAGAGGGAGATTAACCACACGGTGTCCTATAAAGGTTTACTGTAATCCACACATATTCAGAACAACTGCTGTAAGCAACACTACTTCAGACTCGGAGTGCTTTTGACTGAAGCTAAAAGAGAAACAGCCACCTAAGATTTGTTTTATCATTAACCTTGTACCTGCTGGGTTATACAACTATAACGCCACAGAACAAGATTGTACATCAGCATCAGCATCAACAACACAAAGGATACAAACATGACTAAAGGAAAGGTATTTTCTTTCCAATCAAATAAATAACAGATGTACCAATTTGAGCTAAAGCAGATGTATGCTGGTGTATCATGTGGCATGTAATTAAATCAAAGCGTGAATAGGCCTAGGAAAGATTCACTCTTAATAGAACTACATTTCATGTATAATATTTTTCTTTACACTAAAACCTCCACTAATGATGGATTATGGTCTACCTCTGTTTATCAAAGATTTTGTCATAATAACAGCTTTTAAAAGTGATTATTTAATATCATTGTATGTTTAATGCTCAGTTGCTCTTCTCTGAGTAGTTTTCAGCTGCACAAAGATGAAGGATTGTTGAAGGCACACTAATAATTTGAAGCAGTGAAAAATGAACAATGTTGTTTATTATGCAGCGTTTTATGTCAACAATATCTATTGACAATTGTGCATGATTTTGTTGAATAAAATAAGATGACAAATAGACTGATCAAAACTTGTCATACTGTCATGCAAGCAGGTCAATGTTTCAAACAAGGTTGCCAATGAGTCCCCACCTACATATCAAGAGGCAACTGCAGGTAAGTGTAATGTACTTTATATTTACTGTATTGGTAATAATAATGTGTACACTTTAAGATATAATGTATGGTATTGAATATTGGGATGTATGTCCCATCTTCACTAACTTATTTGTATTTATTTATAACGTACAACATTTCAGTTGATGTGACATAGAAAGCAACTGATTTGAATTAACAGCAGCAAGCGGAATATATTTATATATTATAAACACAGTTTGAGAGAAAATATGTAAGGAAAAGGCAACCCCTTTAAGCAGTTTGTTCTGAGTGTCTATGAAGATACATGGTGAACCATTGTTATACTCTTCTCATTTATCAGGCTACAAGGAGATGCAGGCCCAATTCTCCTGAGATGACAAGGCATCAGAAGGATTTTCATCAGAAAGGTATATTGTGTGTACATTTTGTGTACATTGTGTGTACACTGTGTGTACATTGTGCAAATGTAAGAATGTTTCAGTAGAACAAGACATGTGGGAGATGTCTGGTTACTTTCTTCTTCTCGTGTTCTACCGTGAGTTCAGTCTAATCTAAAGAACTCAACATGTCTTATATACATGCTTTACAACATGTTTGTATTTGATCTACTTCAGGTCTATGCCATCCTAATGGCTCAGCTATTTGCGACTGTGGGAATTGTTTCACTCTTCACATTTTGGTAATTTCTAATACTTAGTAGTAATTATAATCAGTGTTACTAATGCATTTAATGCTAATAAATAATGAAGTCAATATCAACTAAATAATACAAGAATTATCACAAGATTGTAGGCTAAAAGCACAACAATCTAAATTGAGTTTAAATGACTAGTTTTTGAAGTTACATTTGAGTATCCACACTTTTTGTCTATCCAGTGAACCGGTGAGGTTCTACATACAGACACATCCTGGCTTGTACATGGCCTCCTAGTAAGTAAAAACATCTATCTTGAAATATATAGTCAATGTCCTCATCTCTGTTATTATAAGCACATTTTATGAACTTATATTTTCTCCAACAGCCTCATGTTCTTTGCCACATACATTGCATTATCTTGCTGTGGAGATCTAAGGTATAATTCTCTTGTCACATTTAACAGTCGTGCCATAGTAGGGTAAACACAACTGTAGCTGAATTGGTCAACTTAAATGTGCTGTCATGCTTGCTAAACACCTAAATCAATCAGAGCCATTCAATAATGGCTCCATTGGCTGCAAATGTGTTTAGCCTGTGAAATTGATCTGTGAATAACAAGGATAAATAACAATATAAACGCAAACTTGTCATATAAGTCTAAATGTTTTTTGTTTTTAACCATAAAAAGGAGAATATTTCCCTGGAATTTCATTCTGTTAACTCTATTTGTAAGTATTTATCAACTTCTGTTATTTTCCTCGGGGTTCTCTATTGTCTATTCACCTGGTCTAAATGTAATTGTGTCTTTCCTCCTCTTTAGACTTTGAGTATGGCATGCATGATGGGCTTTGTTTCAAGGTATACAGTACACACACGTTCTTATTTGTAAGCATGTGTGCATGTTCGTTTCCCAGTGAGACAGACAGACAAACAGACCAATGAGGATTTGACCAACACAGTAAGTGAGGTAACGTTATGTCATCTGTCTGCTTGCAGCTTCTATAACATAAGGGCAGTGGTGCTTTGTCTGGGTATTACGGCTATCATGTGTTTTGCCATCACCCTCTTCAGTTTCCAGTCTAAGGTGCTTTACTCACAATAATGTGGGCCACAGCCAGGGTCACTTTAAATAAAACATTTAGGAAAATAAGTAATATGTGTTATATGCATGTATACATTTAATAAATATGCATTGTTTATATATGTGTAGAAAAAAAAACATTTATCGACCCCCCCTCATGCACATTTTATTAAAGATAATACATAACATGATAAACAACAGGAAGCCCTTCCCTCTGGGTGCCATGGCTCATAATAACCACCACTAAGTCACAACCAACCACCACATACAGCACAGAAACACCTAATGAAATGATGTTGTCTTTGACAGATTGACTTCACCTCCTTCCACGGTGTGCTGTTTGTGACGTGCGTGCTCATGCTGCTGTGTGCTATTGCACTCTCCATCGCCGTCCCTTTTGGACACGTGAGTGCACCTCACAGTATACAAAGTGAAGCGGGGCAGTCCGAAGACGTGACTAATGAGGAGATTATATTGACGGTCAGAGTAAAGCTTTAGCCTGGCTCCTGCTGTTCGGGTCTGATGAATGAACGGGAAGGGATTAGCTTGTCGCTATGTTTTGCTCAATTTGAAGATTATCTAGCAAAGCCTGCTAAATTTGCACCATGCCCTCCTTATAGGTGGAGTCAGCAATTGTCTGCTAATGGTCTGCGGTAGATGCCCATTCTGTGTGCTCTCTGAAATAATTAAGTTTTTCTATAAAAAATAAATAAAATAAAAACAACAAAATGAAAATAATCATCAGATCATAGTAACCTGGCACGGATATAGGTTGCCGGCACAAGGTATTTTCTAGCCTGAGTTGATAAATATTATTTTGAGCTATAGAAACATCCTTGTTTTATCTTGAGTTTTGAAAGATAACATGGTCAATTAATACTATATATTCAATTACGTATAACTGGAGACTAACTCAATGTAATTTCCTCCTTTCCTGCCCTAATTTAAGCAGTTTTAGGTAAGCCTGAACAGTAGCTACATTATTCTCCGTGCCATATCTGGGTATGTAAACAGGAACACAAAGTGGAGCAGCCCGCACCGCACTATGCCAGCTTCTGAGAGGGCACCATATGGCAATGAAGGGAGAGGGATGTTTGTTTCGACCGAGTTCAAATATCTACAGTCTGTCTCCAGAATACCCGACTACACCTTTAAAGGTGAACTGCTGGATGTGTGTCCAGAATGGTGTTGAATCCAACTCCTCCTCCTCTCTCTGCTTACCCTAAATAGAGCTCATAATGTTCTCCAGCCCTCCCCTATACAGCCATGTTTCAAACATGGGTGGGGTACAAATGGTGTGTTCTGGCTGCTACTAGTACCCATTCTACGAGAGTACCTTCACGTGTAATGTCTATGTCACACTGCAGGTGCCCTGGTTGCATGCCATCTACGCCGTGATAGGAGCCGTCCTCTTCACTCTGGTGAGAACAATCACTTCCCCCAACCTTCAGTATCAATGGGTGAAAAGACAGCTGACCATATCTCTCTCTATGACGCAGTTCCTGGCATTTGACACACAGCTGCTGCTAGGCAATCAGCGCCATAGCATAAGTCCAAAAGAGTATATTTTTGCCACCCTCACCCTACCTGGACATTGTCTACTTGTTCAGCTCCCTGCTACAAATCCTCGGAGGGGGCCGCGAATGAGCCATCCGACACCCACTGTAGTTGCTGTAGACTGTAGTCTCCACTCAGCTGTTTTAATAGAGTTGTATTAAACAGACATCATCAAAGCTATACTGCGATTATGAAAAGGACTGATTTTAATTTAAAATGCATCTGTTAATTTACATACTGTATATTGTGTGTATGTTTTCTATCAATGTATGGCTGGTGTTAAACAGTTTTATCAATAATCCAATGGTCATGACTCACATTATGCTCTTGGTTTAAATTGCAAGTAAAGGTTTTATCATAAAAAGTTAACATATGCAGCAATTTATTTGAGTCTTAAAGAACTGCTTAAATTATGTGCAGGACAACTGTAAGCAAACAGAAAATAATTGTTCTTTGCGCTTATATTTCAATAGACATGATATCCCATGTACCAGCCTAATACTCAGGCTGTTATTTGCTTTAATTTTGCCAATCCTTTTTGACTTGTTGAAGAGGGGCTACACGGCTTCTTATATATTAAAAAAAATAGCTAAATGATAAATGTAATTGAACATATTACAGAGGGTTGAGTTTGATTCAAATGGCTCACTATAACTTATTGTATGCATATTTTGTAGTAGTATAGGCCTATACTGTAGACAGAATCAATACAATTATTATTTCCACATTATGCCTACAGTATTGTGGCCACTGTATACTGTCATGTAAACATCTGGGACATTTATAGTACATTTTGTCTTAAACATCTTAATCAATCCATGCCATGTGAAGGCTGTATTCAAAGTTGACTGGGGGAATAATATGAGTATCGCTCTGTTGGGAATGCGAAACCATCCAGTCAAGCCAGAAGCAAATGTTGTCGCTCCGTTTAAGATTAACTTGAACAGAATGTCTCCAGACGTTTATTCTCGTCACATAGTGCCGTCATGTCTGGCCTCTAAGAAACTATACAGTAGGCTAAGAAGTTGTTTTCATAAAGGCTTAACATAAACACAGATGTGTTTTTTGTGGAAAATATGTAATTCTTTATGGGCATAAGTAAATTAAGCTAGTTCCACTTCAAGAAGTGATAATAGCAGCTTTTAAAAATGCAAGTTGCAGGTACTATTGTTAAACGTGGCCTTTAAGATGCAATTTTATCACTGTTTTAGATTGATAAGAAACCAAATCTGGAAGGTTACATTGTTTTCAATGGAAGCACTAAAGACGAAAGAAGCACAAACAATAAAATATATTCCATGTAAAAAGTTTCATTCATTGATGTGCACAAAAAGTTTTATTTTTAACCGTTTTTTGTATATTTTAATTAGGGCGCCTAGTGGCGATAGCATCTCACTAGTGTTAGAGTACTAACCATTGCTCATATAAAGGCAGCATGTTACCATTGATTACAGCAGCGTAATTCATATTCGGCAATTCAATGCTAGTCCTTTTCCTGTTATATTATAGTGATTTCTAAATAAGGAGTCTAAACAATGTTGCATTGGACCTGGCTGAGCTAGCAGGGGCAGAATGTACAGCGTTGCTCATTAAATTAATTGTTTTGCCTACATATATTATAGTATATTTATAGCAACACAAATTAAGATCTGAGTGTATATTTTATCATATCAAGACATGTTAATCTTCATATCTTTAGATAATAAAAAATAAAAAGTTTTTCCAATTCCAATTAAATCCATCCCAATCAGTAAATTAAGTTCAATAAGCAATGCTTCCCCTGTAGATAGCAGGTTTTTTTTGGCTGCGTAGGCTACTGATACTTAACCTGACATACCAGATGAATTGTTGTCACAACTCCATCTGGAGAGCCACATTGAAACTGTTTGTTTAGGGCAGGTCATTTCAAAAAATTACTTGGCAGTTGATTGGATGAACCATCTGGATGTTTTCGCTGTCGGCAAACCTATACCATGCCCAAAAATAACTATCAACGCGATGCTGATTGGAAAGTTCAGTTACTACTCGGACACGTTCAAGATGACTTCTAGTCTTTCCAGATTCTCAGGGTGAAATTAAAGTGAACAGTGCCAAATCTAAGCCTATTGGTAAACATGGTGGAACTACTACTTACTAACTGGGACCTGCTTAATGTACTGTAGCTAATAGCTTATGCTGTATCTTTAGATTAGCTCCATCTCACTTGTGAAACATTGCACAATTTAATAAAGTTAAAAAAATAATTCAACAATTCAACAGTTTTATTTTAAAAAAGAGATAGTCGTAATCAAATTCAAAGATAAAACCAAGAAAAACAAAAAAAAGTATTATCTCAATCAAAAAAAAAAGGAAGAAAAAAAAACTACTACAGAAAATTCAGCAAATCTGGCACAGGAAGACAAAGTAGGCAGGTGGCCTTGCAAAAAAAACAACAAATATTAAAAACCCTTTTTCCTCGGAAACACTGTACAAAATGAGTTATTGTATAAATAAGAAAAGTGTTAAACAAGCAGGGAGTAAAACGGGCTTATTTTACATTCAAAATCTCTAAAATTTCACAATTACTTGGTTTACATAAAGTATCCTAGAACTCTATTCATCTATAAATCACCGTCACGGTACTTTATATATTTCCACAATTGTACTTTACATGAAGTAAAATACAATTGTGGAAATATTTGACTGGCAGGGATACTTTGTACTAACCAAATAAAAAGACATTTTGAATACAGAGGCCAACATCTTACAAACTGTTTGGACATCCTGTTTTAGCAGCAAAATATTTTGAAGCTATGAAATAAGCCATCAACTCTCCATGTGCTGGACTACAACATTGTCAACTTGTACGGACTAGACATAAGTGCATTAAAAGCTTCCTTTTACAAATGTATTTACAGCACACACCACACACTTGGTATCACAACATGCATGTAATTTCCTGTGATGCAATTTATATTATAATTCTGCACTTTGCCTCCTGTAACCTTTCTACAGAATCTACAGTTTAAACAAACACTGTGGTATCATTTCATAGTTACAAAATTATTTATTTTATGGTATGGCTATAAATGGACATGGACCTATGGAGAAATAGCGATATCCATAAAAAGTTCCTTCATGGTGATGTTTTACTCATTTGTTTTTATGTCAATGTATGGTTTGTGTAATATGGTCAGATTACCATGAAATATCAATAAAACACAAATGCAGGAAACAATGCAAAAAAGTAAGGAGAAAGAATATTCTATTCTAAACTGGATCGGAAAGGAATAGACTATATACAGACTGGTAACCAGTCAAAAATCACCATATTTTACTATTTGTATCAAACCTAATTTTACAAAAATACACTGCCGAATGGGATCCGTTTAAGATATGAGCAAGTGTGTTTGCAAAGATTAGGTCAATTTTTATAATTATTTAAATATTGCTGAATATATTCTTTTTTTATAATACTGTATGTAAACATCACATCTCCATACAAAAGACAAAATCTTGTAATTCTATGCTAATTATGGAGAAATCCAACATTCTATCATATTTTAGGAGTCCTGAATACATCCTATTATTACTGATATTAATTTAATTAAACTGATTATTATTACCAAATTAATAATGAGAATGTTTATGCTATTAATTCATGTGTGAAAATAATGTGTTATTAGAATACCTTATCTATGTAAACACACTTGTTACCATGCTGGAGGGCTGCATTGCATTTTGTTGAAAGGGATAACCCAGAATATGAAGACAGGATGAAATCATTGAGTGTTCTATGGGGCTTGACAATTTATCGGAACTGTTTTGACGTGAAAAGTTATTGAGGAAGAAAAGCTCTTCATCTTATCTTATGGCTACCATCATAAATATAATGGCTACTTGATCATATTTACAAGCCTGCAAACATTTCTATAAACATAAGTCAATAGGCATGCCTAAAATCCAGGCATTTCCTTCAGAATATTAAAACAATTTGATCTTAAGTTTTTGATTAATTTGGGATCATTAATTCATTAATTCATCCTTGCTGTCTCACTAAAATATGTTAAAAGTCTTTAATGGCACTTCCATTTTTTTTAGTAAATCTTATAAATTAGTTTTCGTTAACTCTATTGACAAAGGATCAAGTATTCGGAAGTATGTTATAGCACTGCTTCCAATGACAATCTAAAATTTAAAGGCTCTTTAAAACAGCAGGGATTTAATGTATAAACCTCTTGAAACTAAAGAAAGACTAAACACATTCAGTTTGATCCTATCAGCATAAACGTAGTTCAATACACCAAGCTGAAGTAGGTTCAGATAGGTTCAGCAAGAGGCTTTCTATATACAGGCTCTGCCAGAATATCATGACATTTAACACAGTGCTCTGGATTGGAAATTTGTGTAAAGACAAAACACAAACATTTACTGTAATCTCTAAGTAAAATGGACCATGTGCAAATGCACAAAACCGTAAAAACCTATTTAAAGATCCCACAAATCTCCAACACAGAAAGACAAACATCTACTCTCTTGGAAAGGTATTTGTCTACAGATAAATTCTAAACTAATTTCATAAAAAATAAGGCATAATAGTATTTTTCAAAAAGGAAAAAAAGAATCTTGAACACAATTTACTTTCTACAACAGATGAGTTAAAAAGACAAAAACAGCAGCATTTTAAAAAGGCTTGTGGCTCCCTTTCCTCTAAAAAAACGAAACCCTTATGAATTTCCACATTACGAACATTTCATTTTTTTAACTGCTCAGATTAGAATCATGCCTTGAAATCATTCTTAAAATTTTAAAGCAGGATTTACATTTAAATTCAATTCTTGACTCTTCTCCTCAATATTAATTCCCTGACATTAAACATCGCTATCCACAACCACGATTGTTTCTCAAACACATAGAAGTATTAGCTGATCTCTGCTGGTAGAATTTATCTTAATTCTACTCCAGTTTGTTATTAATAAGGTATATTTCAAGTTTAAATCCTTTAGCAAAAGTTCAATTCCATTAAAGATGAAATTGTTATATCTATCAACAAAACCAAATTTGAACATTTATTGATGTGAATAGTTCTAAAAAATATATCAAATCAGGACAATATTAATACGTTTATACATGAACACCAAGTGTCTATAAATAAGGGTATTTTTGACCTGTATTAAGGCACATCATGTTAGGGGATTATTTTCACATCCCATACAATATACAGTATGGGTCTTGGGTTTAAATGTCTATTTTGCACAAATTACTTGAAGTGTGGATTGACTAATGCAAATAATGTTTAAAGTAATGTACATGTCTGCATGATCTCAAAGCTAAAGTAAAACTATATTTTAAACAGAAACAATTATTGTTTTTGTTATTATTGTGATTGTCTTTTGCTCAATATATTTGAGTATTTGTAAAAAAAAAAATGCTTTAGAATGCCTAAAACAGTCAATATTATTATTACCTATGCATTTATATCCTTGCAGCAATAACAAAAGGGAGGCCTTTAAACTGTTTCTCACACTTTAAATGTCACCAAACTAAAACAATAAAATATTTTTTTATTTGTACAAATTCCTATTTTACTGCTGCTAAAAATGTCAAAAAACAGACACGAGGAAATCAAAATAAAAGTTTGCATATTTTACAAAAAATTAAAGACACATTGTGTTATCACTCTTTTCATCAAATCACTCTGATACTTCAGAATGTTTTTTAAAAAATATGATTTTTTTTCTTTATATTACATGCACAAAAATAATGCTCTGTATCTTCTTTTGTCTTTTATCAGTTATCAAAATAGGTCATAGCTTAAGTGAAAAAGCCACCTTTGGTTGAACTCATTGAGAAGAGTTGATGTTGTTGCCTTTTCTCTTTTCAAAGTGAGTGAGTCAAATCTGATGGTAGATGATGGAATGGAGTGCATTTATGCCCCAGATGAACCATCTTTGGTTCAATTTATTGTGTGCCCTGTTCAGTGAACTTGTGGAGGCTGTAAAAACAATAACATTTGTATCTTTTATGGCACATTTCTTTACACCATGAAATGGCAGTAAAATAACATAGTAACTTGGAAAATCATAGTAAAACAATACAGATTGACCAACAACATCTAGAAATTGCTTAACATGTTACCAGCAGTCTAAATCGTCACTATTCTTTTTTATAATGGTGAATACAAGCATTCCCTTTTTCAGATTGTAAATACATTAGACTAAATTATATACATTGCTTAATAGGAGCTGTAGGCATGATTATTGAGCTTACATTTTTTTTGTAATTTGTTATAAAACATCCATTAGCTATATCAGTGAGTGAAATATGTTAGAATGCGATCTGGTTAATAGCCCTGCTTGCCTCTATTTATGTCAATTTTGTCAGCTACCAAAAGATTTCTGGCCAATCAAGCCAATTTTCCTTTATTGGTTGGGCACATCTACCTTTTCCTGTCAATCACACGAATGCACACACAACCACAACAGGTTTGTAAATGGGCTTCCCAATAGAACAGTGACCACCTGCTTTTTAAGAAGAAGTGCATTTTCCATAAATTTACTCCACGTTTCAGAAAATCTTTTTATAAATAGTTTTAAGTCTAGAATCATGCCAACCAACTACTAGATGATACATGATTATAAAACGGTTAGCTCAGAGCAAAGCACAAACATATTTTTTAGTGAAGGAACTACTCCCATAAACCATTGCAAATTCCAGAAATAGTACTGTTCTTCATAATTACTTCTCGTATTGTTTATCTTATACCATTAAAATAGTAATCATAATCAAAATCCTGATAATCAGAATAAGCTTTGTGGCAAACAAAAGTGCTCCAGAGGGAGGGATTAGAGGATTTGTGTTGATTTTCAGTCTCTTTCTTTCATTATTTTGTAGTTAGCTCTTAGTCTACTCTTAAATCCTACCAACATCAACATTATACTTACTTTTCTTTATTGATTATTGTCCTTTAACAGCTCCCATACATATTTCTGCATATAGTACAATCATTATGACTATACAGAGTCCAACACAATCTTGTCTTACATTTTAACGTATTTACAGGCACTGTGCGGCCTGCTGTTACTATACAGACAGAAGCACAGCATGTTAACATCCGAACACCTGGTGTGCATCTGTATGTGTGAAATCCTACTGGCCTACCTTAGCGTCACTTGCTGTGTTGGTACGAGTAGTTATTGTGTTCTGCAGACGTCTCCATAGTCACCTGCTGCTGATGTCCTCCATTTTCCTGAAGAAGTAATGAAACAGTAAGATAGGGCTGTGCAATTAATATCATTTTTATTGTGATTTCAATTTTGCCTCCTTCAAAAACAATACATTCTAATTAATTTGCACATTACATTTAGTAAATAAACTCTTATATTTTCTTGTGTTCTGATTGATGCGAGCACAAGCACTTTCGCCCCTTGCGGAGTGAAAGTGACAGATCAAAGTGAATAGTAAATAGACATTTCACAGTTGAACGTGTTTGCACTGTTCATTTGATTCACTGAGTTGTAGATACAGTAAATGCAAAATTGTTTCCAAAGTCAATGAGCAATTGTATTAAATAATCATGCTTATTATTTTTTATGTTTAAACCTAAAGGTGACACGAGGCCACAGAAAGACAGTTGAATTTGACATCAAAACATAAACACCTCCCCCTTCAGTGCCATTGGATGCTCCCTCAGATGCTCCGCCCCACACACAGGACACACCATTGTAAAGCCTGGGATAGTGTTGTGTGGCAGTTGAACTTGATGTGCTACACTTACTGTTTAATTCTGACTTGGCCATTCAAGATATGTACAGCAGCATGAACCAATTAGAAGAAGCCTAGTTCTAGCCAATCAATACTACTCAAATGAGTCATGTGTTCTTTCGTTGTTATCTTTCGTTGCGGAACCAAAGGGTGTCTGCATTTAGCCTCATACCTCTACAGGGACGTTGGCAGAAGGCACTGCGGTGTACTGAGGGATGTAGGTCCCCTGCATAGTAGTGTTGGCAGGCATGTACTGTAAGGAAAGACAAAGTGTTAGGGGAATAGTACTCAACATGACATGCTTAAAGAATCCCAACAATGCTACAGCTATCCTCTCTGTGAAGGGGTGGGACCACACAATCTTGTCTTCCAGCATTCTAGGCTGAGTAGCTCGTGAAATGCCTCGTGAACAAATAACAAAAAGCACCACTTTGCATCTAGGTAGGATGCCATAAACAGCCTATGCCAGAGGGGTGTGGTGGAGATGTTGTGGTGGTACTGACAGTGCCTGCGTTGCCCAGAGACAGATGGCTAAGCTGCTGCGTGATAGGTCCCATTATAGACGTGGGCTGAATGGTCATGGCATGCTCCATGGTTGGAGTCAGGACTGTGCCCTGTACATATTGAAAGCACACACACGCACACGCACGCACACACACACACACACACACACACACACACACACACAGACGAGGCTTAACTGTACAGCGGGTGTTGAGACAACATTATTTCAACAATGCAAAAGAACAGCCACCTACTGTACGGGACAGAGAAGTTGTTTTGATCGCAGGGATGCAAAGGAAGGCCCTCCCCTCCCGCCCACCTCCCCAGGCCAAAACCCAACATGAACATCAAAACCATGGAACACTTCAAATTAACAGGATTTTCAGTTTTGTGTCCACTAAGGAGGCGGGAACACATTATTGTATGTGCTTTATGTGTTTTATTGCTAGCTTTGCTAACCTTTATTACGATTTGTCTGGTTCATTGACATATTTGATTGAGCAATGCTTCAAGGGGACAACACGCCCCAAACAAAGCACTCTCCATAGGGGTGCTCACAGCACCCCGATGGCTGACACAATACTGTGCATTTGCGTTGGTCTCAAATACACCACAGCCTTTTTCAGGGTGTGTAAACCCTACCTGAGTTTGCTTTGGAAGAATAAGAGAAAAAGCACAAGAGAGAGAGAGAGAGAGAGAGAGAGAGAGAGAGATATAGATAGTGAGATAGAGAGATAGAGGTAGAGACAGACAGAGAGAGAGATAGAGGATATATAGTGGGGTATACTAACCGCTGGCTGCATGAGGTAAGACTGATGGGGCATCCAGGACGGACTGTGTACCTACAGGCGGAAAGGCAGACAGAGAAATGCTCAGTGTGTTATGGGAAAGCACAAAGACAGAATACTGAAGTCCAATATCATATGGGGGAAGAAAATGGTCTCCTACTCTGAATATTTCGTTTAGATCCACCATATTTCCCACCTGGTAGGATGAGACAGGAGAATGCATGTATGGGGAGAGGGAAGGCGGGGCAATCATTCTGTTAGGTGCAAGACCATAAGGGGATGAGTAGAAGCTATGGAACAGACAGAAAGGAGACAGAAAGCCATTAATCAATGTTGCACTTCCTATAATAGACTGTAGAGGGCGACCTTTGACCACTGGTGGATTTGCTGCACTGTTGATTTTGCCTGCTGCATGAGACGCTGTTGAGAGTCCATGCACAGCACTCACCCGTTCTGCAAGGCCGAGGGGTCATATGCAAGCGTCATTCCTCCCTGGGAAAGCAAGCACACAGAATTCAGAAGTGCTGATGTCATGCATTGTCAGGTGGAATCTGGACTTGGAGCAGCTGGCTAATATTTTCAGAGTTTGGACAATGTCTTCCTACAGTCTCATATTAAAGTTACACTCTTGTGATTCAAACCAGCATAACAAATACGCTGATTCTTTGCTGCAAAACTCATGGCTGAGCAAGACCCACAAGTGAATGTGGCTCTTCTCTACTCCTCACCATACAATACCATAGACTCACAGTGTTATGTTTTCAAATTTTACTCACGGTGTACCATACACTTGACAAAAAAGCTTGTCACAGAAATCAAATGATGTCACGGTCCAAAATGTTAAAAATACTGTCAGATAGTGGGGTTTCTCCCGCTTCCAACCACATATCTTTGCCTACCATCAGATAGTTTGTTTAGACAGGATCTCAGTCAGCACTAAAGCTCCACCTAGCAGGCTTTAAGAATGGTGTCGAGAGAGGAAATGTGAATGGAGTTCTACGGGAAAAAGCATTGTATAACTTATTTGATCAACTTACAAAGTTTAAATTAAAGAAAACACATCAAAGTATTTATCAAAAATATAATGCCATAAAAAAAAAATATGTTTGCGAAAATGTTGACTTGTATAATTAGACAATGGCTTTCGACGCCAAAGGCTGCATGACAAGTGTTGCGTCATTTTGTGAGTCTACAGTATTCCAGGGCTCGCACCTTCTCTACCCCTCCCTCTACATATTTGTGTTGCAAACATAGACAGTGAGGGGCTACAGTGGTGGAAAGTGATGGTAACACAATCAAGACGTGTCTCTTAATATAAATCTAAACACTGACTGCTAAGGAGTCATTCGTTACTTTAACAGGAAGCCTTACCGGCTCGCCGTCTCTGGCCCAAGGCCTGCCATTTTGAAGGTATTTCCCCTGGTTTTGTCTCTTCTTCTGACCTCCGTCTGCAAACTTACATAATAAGGGCTCTGTGGGCACTATGAAAGCAACAGATCAAATTAGAGTAGGAATTTCATGGCCACAAAGGATCAGAAAACCTAGAGCTCGTACAATAAAAAGTGAAACATGATCAGATTCCCTAAATAGAGTAATGTCAGCAGCCGCTCACCAGGCACTCCATGTGGACTTTTGATGAATTTGCCATTAAAATGCTGAATAATGGCTTCACACTTTTCTGTAGACTCCATTCTGAAATGAGGTTAACATGGAACTTATTTCCGGGTGTGAGATACAGTATAGTTTACATTATAAAGGCAAAAGGAGTGTAGGCCTACTGTATAGTGCAGCATTGCACTTAGAAACTGCAGCATTGATTTTCAAACTGGTTTAGATTTTTATAGCGGTTTGTGACAAGCATCAAAATAATGTCTAACGAATGATAAAGTACACGCAACCATAAACACAATTAATAGCATACATTATAGCATAGTCTGACCTGGCAAATCCCACGCCACGACTGGTCCCAGTGGCGTCCCGAAGAATGCGCGTGGAGATGACCTGGCCAAAGGACTTGAGCATGCCCTCTAGCTCTTGCTCATCCAAGGACACTGGCAGGTTGGATATATAGAGGTTGGTGGGGTCCTGCTCTTGTTGCTGCACAGGGGGTGGACATAAAGCTTGCATTACATAAGGTACGTACAAGCTTTTCAGAAAACTGTAAGGAAACAAATGGTCCGTTCTCAAGTAGTTCATTTATATAACACTTAATCACAGTTACATGTCTCAAAGGGTTAATTATATTCAGAAATGTACTGCACCTAACCTCCAATTGGAAAATAAATGATCAAAAATGGACAAAAGCTCAGGGAGGGGCACAAAACGGATGGCCCCTACCCCTCAATAACATTACATAACAGGTGTCATATTACACAGGAATATAGGAAATACTATTAAGATCTGTATATCTGAGATCATTTGTGCTTTATTAATTTAGCATGTATCCGGTGCAGACACAAACAACAATTAGTAAAAAATGCAAAAACAATTTAAAAACAGTAGGGTAACTTGAGCATACTGTTGCTATAGAAGCCAGAGCCATGTAGAAGAGAGTCGCACCAACGAAAGTTCAAAATGATGGTGACGTGATTCATAGACGCAAACAGTTCCAGCAAGTGCCTGGCAGACAATTTGAACCAATACAGATACAATACCAACAACATTTTTGGTCATTAGTAGTCAATAAATGCATCAATTTACATTTATAATATATTTAATAGGGTGCCTCTAGTATTTGCAATTAACTTAGAAACAAACCGTTATGAGGTTCCATGAGCCACAATTGCTGTGAAAAAAAAAAGTCCACTGGAGTTGACGCGACACTCTTCTACATGGCTCTGGTAGAAGCCAATCAAAAGGTGAATGTGAAATAATTCCTAAAATTGTTTGAAACATAACCGACTGTGAAGCCAAGCGAAAAGTTAAGGACAACAGGAGCCTGACAACCAGGAGAGAACACTTTGCCAACACAGCAGAAGGAGAAATCAGAGAAGGACGATAAATGTATGAGGAATATAGGATGGCAGAAATGATTGTTAATCTTGCCTATGCCGGTGTATACCGAAGAAGGCAAATAAGAGAAGAGCAGGTAATAGGAGTACTAGCCAATGAAAGAGGAGGATGGCAGAAAATAAAATAAAGGGCATCTCCCTTTTCACACAAATCAATCCACCACATCTTTCATACTTTATCGATCATACAGTAGCCCCACACCATAACCGCTTCCTGGCACGCACGACAGTAAATCAGGCAGTTCTCAAAGAAAACCTTTCAACCAGTGTAAAGGACAAATAGCTGGATGGTTCCTAGCACCTCCGTTTGCACAGGAGTTGAGCCAAATGTCACCTGAGATATTGAAGTGTGAATGAAAGTGTGATGCATCACGCGTCAATATTTGTCCTCAGCCAAGGATATTATCATCCGCATGACACTACGAGCAAGGTGGCCCATTTTCTGGGATAGCGACCAATCATTATGCAATGAGGTGGCACAAGGTAACAGACCAGAATAATAGAGTGCCGAGCTCTGCGGTAAAGGAGCAACAGAAACAAAAGAGCCACTCCAATTCCAATGTATGCCACTGTGATATGCAGTGCTTAACATATGAGTCTGGGAATCTCAAATGCCAACAGGGTAGCGAACCACTGACCAATCACCATCCGCGTGGGTACAGTTGATGCAGTCAGCAATAGTTATGGAGAGAAAGAAATATCCAAAATATATGTAAATGCATGTAGACCTTCCATGATTCACAGATGCGTTTTGCTATCCCCAAACATAAAATTCCTTATTCATGACTTTTAAATTGCTATTATTTTGTAGAAAGTTGTACAAATTGTATTTAGTGTGTGCACTTCTCCTGAAAAGTAAAATGTAAATGACAAACTGTGTTTCCGATTGCATTTACGTATCATGTCTTGACATTTTTCACTCCATAATTAGTTGCCTGTGAGGTAGGTGGTCCAATCGCCTGCTCATGACTTACATGACAACTCTTGGCCCCACCTGTAGGGGGAGCTTAGATGGCATGGGCAGCAGTCTAATATTTCTCATTTTAACCAAACACATGAGTGGAATGTCTGTATGGAAGTCCATAGAGGACTAAATTCAAATGAAAAAGCAATCCCAAATAGCATTTTAATTGTCAAACAATTCCACGCTTTAGAGTGGACTTAATTCAAATGAAAATGCAATCC